>CAUYLG010022813.1:0-58600 GCA_963573385.1 Cacajao melanocephalus
TTCGAGACTAACCTGGCCAACATGTGAAACCCTGTCTCTACTAAAAATATAAAAATTAATCAGTTTACAGCTGAATTCTACCAAAGGTACAAAGAGGAGTTGGTAGCATTCCTTCTGAAACTATTCCAAACAATGGAAAAATAGAGAATCCTCCCAAACTCATTTTACGAGGCCAACATCATCCTAATACCAAAACCTGGCAGAGACACAATTAAAAAAGAAAATTTCAGGCCAATATCCCTGATGAACATCGATGCAAAAATCCTCAATAAAACGCTGGCAAACTGAATCTAACAGCACATCAACAAGCTTACCCACCACGATCAAGTTGGCTTTAGCGAGATGCAAGGCTGGTTCAACATGTGCAAATCAGTAAATGTAATCCATCACATTAACAGAACCAAAGCAAAACCCACATGATTATCTCAATAGATACAGAGAAGGCCTTTGAAAAAATTCAATAGCCCTTTATGCTAAAAACTCTCAATAACCCAGGTATTTATGGAACGTATCTCAATAAGAGTTATTTATGACAAAGTCACAGCCAATATCATACTGAATGGACAAACACTGGAAGCATTCCCTTTGAAAACCAGCACAAAACAAGGATGCCCTCTCTCACCATTCCTATTCAACATAATATTGGAAGTTCTGGCCAGGCAAGAAAAATAAAGGGTATTCGATTAGGAAAGGAAGTCAAATTGTCTCTATTTGTAGACAACATGACTGTATACTTAGAAGACCCCATCGTCTCAGCCCAAAATCTCCTGAAGCTCATAAGCAACTTCAGAATACAAAATCCATGTGCAAAAATCACAAACATTCCTATACATCGATAACAGGCAGACAGCCAAATCATAAGTGAAGTCCCATTCACAATTGCTACAAAGAAAATGAAATACTAGGAATACAACTAACTAACTAATGAAATACCTAGGAATACAAATACCTAAAGGATGTGAAGGAAGAGGTCATGTTATTTGTATTCCTAGATATTTCCACTGCTCAAGGAAATAAGAGAGGGCACAAACAAACGGAAAAATACTCCATGCTCATGGTTAGGATGAATCAATATCATAAAAATGGCCATACTGCCCAAAGTAATTTATAGATTTAGTGCTATCCCCATCAAGCTACCATTGACCTTCTTCACAGAATTGGAAAAAAAAACACTTAAATTTCATATTTAACTAAAAAAGAGCCCACATAGCCAAGACAATCCTAAGCAAAAAGAACAAAGCTGGAGGCAACATGCTACCTGACTTAAAACTATACTACAACGCTATCGCAACCAAAACAGCATGGTACTGGCACCAAAACAAAAACATAAACCAATGGAACAAAACAGAAGCCTCAGAAATAACACCACAGATCTATAACCAACTGATCATTGACAAACCTTACAAAAACAAGCAATGGGGAAAGGATTCCCTGTTTAATAAATGGTGTTGGGAAAACTGGCTAGCCATATGCAGAAAGCTGAAACTAGATATCCTCCTTACACCTTATATAAAAATTAACTCAAGATAGATTAAAGACTTATATGTATGACCTAAAACCATAAAAACCCTAGAAGAAAATCTAGGCAATACCATTCAGAACATAGGCATAGGTAAAGACTTCATGACTAAAACACCAAAAGCAATGGTAACCAAAGCCAAAATTGTCAAATGGAATCTAATTAAACTAAAGAGCTTCTGTACAGCAAAGGAAACTAACACAAGAGTGAACAGGCAACCTACAGAACGGGAGAAAAATTTTGCAATCTACCCATCTGACAAAGGGCTAATATCCAGAATTTACAAAGAACTTAAACAAATTTACAAGACAAAAACAACAACCCCATCATAAAGTGGGCAAAGGATATGAACAGACACTTCTCTAAATGAGACATTTATGCAGCCAACAAACATGAAAAAAAGAGCTCATCATCACCAGTCACTAGAGAAATGCAAATCAAAACCACAATGAGATACCATCTCACGACAGTTAGAATGGCAATCATTAAGAAATCTGGAGACAACAGATGCTGGAGAGGATGTGGAGAAATAGGAATGATTTTACACTGTTGGTGGGAGTGTAAATTAGTTCAACCATTGTGGAAGACAGTGTGGTGATTTCTCAAGGATCTAGAACTAGAAATACCATTTGACCCAGCAATCCCATTATTACTGGGTATATACCCAAAGGATTATAAATCCTATTATAAAGACACCTGCACTATATGTTTATTGCGGCATTGTTCACAACAGCAAAGACCTGGAACCAACCCAAATGCCCATCAATGATAGACTGGATAAAGAAAATGTAGCACATATACACCATGGAATACTATGTAGCCATAAAAAAGTATGAGTTCATGTCCTTTGCAGGGACACGGATGAACTTAGAAACCATCATTCTTAGCAAACTAACACAAGAACAGAAAACCAAACACTGCATGTTCTCACTCATAAGTGAGAACTGAACAATGAGAACACATGGACACAGGGAGAGTAACATCACACACTGGGGTCTGTTGGGTGGTGGGGGGATGGGGAGGGATAGCATTAGGAGAAATACCTAATGTAGATGACGGCATGATAGATGCAGCAAACTGCAATGGCACATGTATAACTATGTACGTTCTGCACATGTACCCCAGAACTTAAAGTATAATAATAAAAAAAATAAGGTAAAAAAAATACAAAAATTAGCTGAGTGTGGCGGTGGGCACCTACAATCCCAGCTACTCGGGAAGTTGAGGCAGGAGAATCAATTGAACTCAGGAGGCGGAGGTTGCAGTGAGCCAAGATTGCACCACTGTACTCCAGCCTGGGGCACAACAGTGAGACTCCATCTCAAAATAAATAAATAAACTAAATAATTAAATAAGATAGAGGAAGGAAATAATGATAGGAGGGTGGAAAAGGCTTTACTCGGTCAGGAATCATAGAGAGGTAAAGGTCCCTAACAGTGACGGACTGAAGAAAGATACTGGATAAGCTCTTGGTGGCACCAATCCAGGATACCTTGATGGGCAGTGTGAAGGATGTATAAAGGGGAATTCCTTGGGGCCATAGGAGTAATGCTTTATAATCTGATTATATTCACTAACAATACATATAGGTCAATAATATGGGTGTGTTTTTTTTTCTTTTATACAGAAGTATTCCTGTGTCTTGGCAAAAAGTTGATTTGCCAGTTGGAGAAAATAATCAGAACTTCATAGCATATGCTAACGTAATTCAATAAAATTAAAATTTAATGTAGGTAAATCATATGCTACATTACTAGATGGCTTTAGATAAGCAGAAAAAAATTCATGTATCTTTCCCAAGATGAAAAGTTGCAACTGTCCAGTCTCTGTGGCAAGTTTTCAAGGACTAGAATTTTAAGTAAAATATTTGATTTTTTTCCTGGCTAAAGTAACATGTTCACTGTGGGAAAATACAGACAAATGTAAATAAAAAAGTTAAAATAATAATTGTCACCATTAATCACATTTGGATGCATTTCCTTCCTATCAACCCTCTCTGGCCTTTGATTATTACCATTAAAAAAAAAATTTCTTAAAGAAGGGAAAAATATCTCATTATCTTAATTTCATTGTTTAATTACTAGTGATGAGCATTTTTACGTATTTATATTTGTTTTTTATTCCCTCTCCTAAAGAATGAAATGGTGTTGGTATCCTTTGTCATTTAATATTCCAGTCTTCTTATCAAGTGGTATAAGTAAATGAGAATTGGAATCTTTGGCCAGTCTCTCAGTTTGTTGCTTGTTTTTAATTTTGTCCGTTTGATATGACAGGGTCTCTTTTATTCTTATGTGATGCAAATTTACTAGCCTTTTTTGTTATTTTTATATTGCTTTTTTTTTTTTTGGAGACAGAGTCTCACTCTGTCACCCGGGCTGGAGTGCAGTGGCGTGATCTCAGCTCACTGTAAACTTTGCCTCCCAGGTTCAAGTGATTCTCCTGTCTCAGCTTCTCAAGCAACTGGAATTACAGGTGTATGCCACCACACCCAACTAATTTTTGTATTTTTAGTAGAGATGGGGTTTCATCATGTTTGCCAGGCTGGTCTTGAACTCCTGACCTCTGGCAATCCACCCACCTCTGCCTCCCAAAGTACTGGGATTATAGGTGTGAGTCACCATGCCTGGCCTATACTGCTTTTTATCAGGTGTGGGGACATTCTTATAATCTCAGCACTCTGGGGGCCAATGCTGGAGGATCACTTGAAGCCAGGAGTTCGAGACCAGCCTGGGCAGAATGATACCCTATCTCCGTCACACCCCCCTAAAAAGCCAGGCATGATAGCATGCACCAGCAGTCCTAGCTACTTGGGAGGCTGAGGCAAGAGGATTGCTTGAGCCCAAGGGTTCAAGGCTGCAATGAGCTATGATCTTGCCACTACACTTCAGCCTGGGTGACAGAACAAGACCCTTCCTCTAAACAAATAAACTATGAAAGACTCCAATCATCCAGAAATGTGGAAAATTCATTTACTTATGTTTTCCTACTTGATTTTTAAAACATTAACTCCTTATTGCATCTAGTATTTTGGTACCTGGGTGAAAGTTACTGATTTTCCCCCAATGACAAATCAATTGTTTAGAACCATTTATTAAATATATGTATAGATTATTTAGTAGATGTTTCATTTGTTCTAAGTCAAAATTAAAACATGTTTTACTCAAAGTACTATGTTCAATAAATGACCACTGCAAAAATATTAAAAGCCTTTGCTGTAACTAATTTTTAAAGCATACCTATTTGCAGATTAAGATATAATAATGTATGGTGTATTTCAAAACAACTAAGCAAATTTCAAATGTCTCACAATAAATGATAGGCAAGAAAAGTGATTAGCTTGATTTAATCATTCCACATTGTACACATACACCAAAATATCACATTGCACCCCATAAATGTATACAATTACAATTTGTCAATTAAAAATAATCAATAATTTAAAAACATTTAAAAAAGATGTATTAAATCCTTTTTCTGCAGACAAAACGGATCTAATCAAGCCTGAGTTTTGAGATTTGACTCAGAAAGTAGGACCATATACCTCTTGATTTATCTCTATTAATTTTTCTTAAGCTTTACTGAAGCTCCAAATTACAGTCCAACTGCCCATTACCAACCTTCTTGAGGTCAGTTTTATAATAATACTTACCAACAGCAAGTGAGGTCAGTTTTATAATAACAATACTTACCAACAGCAAGGAGAAGAATACTGGCTACAAAACAGCCTGCACCCACACTGAGGTAATAAACACCTACTCTCATTTCTGCTGGCCAAAGGGGGAAGAGCGTGGCCGCTATTACTGCAATCACTGGAACAAGAAATGACAAAGTTAAACTTTTAGAATAAAAACGTAAATGGCATGGCTGCAATTACAGTGAACATATCCCGGAGGGAAAAACTGAAAAACATAAAAATATAAAATCGTCATTTTTATAGGTAAAAAATGGTCAATTACGAGCAATTTTGTATTGTTCAACCTAACATTTTATACTGTTCTTAAACTAGTTTTAGTGTAAATTACATATAATTAGAAAAATAAGTGCTATGTAGAAATTCAAAACTGCTGCCTTCTTAATTTATCAACTGCTCCCATTTTCAAGCTATATCTACCTTATTTTAAAAATACTAAGATAAATGCCTACTAAGTAAGGGAGCTAAAAGAAACAACAGAACAACAAACCTAACAAAAACTGATTCCCAAGACCCCTCTCTGGAGATTCTTCTTTTCGGGTGGAGCCCTGACATCCACAAACTGAAAAAGATTCCCAGGTGATTCCGCTACAGATGTTTTTTTGGTACTTAGGGAAACTGTTTACAAGTATTTCCAGTTTTTTTGCAAGTAAAGTGAGGACACAAAAAGAATTATAAGAAATTAGAAGCCTGGTTATTAGTTCTTTAGAGTAAGACTAGGGTTAAAATTCTAGCTCTATGACTTATAAGCTAAGTAACCTTAGGCAAGTTACTCAACTCTTTGAGGCAAAGTTACCTTATATTTAATAAGTGTCTGTTCCTATTTTTAAAAGGTTGTTGTGAGGATGAAATGATATACTGTATGCAAAATATCTAGCAAAACCACTAGTACTCTATTATAAAAGAGTTATTTTGGTTTTTGTTTGTTTTTTAAAACAGTTACACTCTGTTACCCAGGCTGGAGTGCAGTGGCACGATCTAGGCTCACCACAGCCTTGATCTCCCAAGCTCAGGTGATCTCCCACCTAAGCATTCTAAGTAGTTGGGACTACAGGTGGGAACCTGTATGGGAACCAAGCCCGGCTAATTTTTTTTGTATTTTTTGTAGAGATGAGATTTACCCCATGTTGCCCAGACTGGTTTCCAACTCTGGACTCAAGCCATCTCCCTGCCTTGGCCTCCTAACGTGTTAGGATTACAAGTGTAAGCCACTGAGTCCAGCCTAAAAGAGTTATTTTGAATGAGATCCTATGATATCATATTGACCAAGCTCTTTTTAACTACTATCTTTTTTTTTTTTCCTATTTGTTAAATAATCATTTCCCCACAAAACTCCTGGAATACACACAGTTAAAAAAACAAAAAAACAAATGAACTGTAATCCCAGCACTTTGGGATAATAAGACAAATGCCCAGGAGTTCAAGACCAGCCTGGGCAACATGGTGAAACGCCGTCTCTACAAAAAAAAATACAAAAATTAGCTGGGCGTGGTGGAGTGTGCCTATAGTTACAGCTATGCAGTAGGCTGATGTAGGAGGATCACCTGACCCCAGCATTTCGAGGCTGCAGTGAGCCATGATTGTGCCATTGCATTCCAGCCTGGGTGACGGGAATGAGACCCTGTCACAAACAAATCAAAAGGTATAGAGAAAATTAAGTCTTCATCTAATTCTTATTCCACCTCCCAGAGGTTAAGTACTATTAGGCTTACCTGTATTCTCAGAGACTGCCTACATGTAATTAACTAACTACAGGAACTTTTTTCCTAAATAAATGTGCTTATACTATGCTTAATCTTCTATAACTTTATTTTTATCTATTCTAGCTATGATACCCTTGCACAGGTACATTTGTGCAACTGTGATTACAGTATAGGGTAAATGCCTTAAAGTGTAATTTATTAGGTCAAATGGTATAATAAGCATTTCAAATTTGAAAGATATCTGCTAGATTATACTTAAGTACAGTCTAAAGGGATTTGGATAAAAACAGATAATGTGTCAATGCACCCACTTTGTGCAACTGTATGGGAACAGCCATGGAATTATTTCTTAAAATTGCTGGGTCATTGTTAACACATATAAAATTTCAAAGATACTGACAAACTGTCTATCACAAAAACTAAAACAATGGACATAACCTGTCAATTGTTACAGAGTGTTGATTTTTTTCTAAGACCTTTATGTTAAGCTTTGCAAGCCTCTTAATCATTACAGCTTTAATTTGTATATATTATGAGTATGATTAAGTATCACTCAGAATGATTGGTCACTGCATTTCTTTACCTGTTAACTACCTTGATCATTTTTCTATCAGTTTGTTAATCTCTTAAAAAGCTCTTTGTTTTAATGTGTTGCAAATATTTTCCTTAGTTTATCATTTATCTTCTGACTTTATTTAAAGTATTTTTAAAATGACAACTATTTTACGTTAAATTTAGGAACACTTTCTTTTATAGTATCTGCATGTTGTTTTTTAAATCTTAGATTGCACTTCAAAACTATTAACATCTAATTACTTACCAAGAATTAATCCCATGACAAATGTTTTAAAGTGAACTGGGTCATAGATCCATACATAAACCTAGAAGAATCAAGAAACCTCAGTGCTTAAAAGTTCTAATGTCACATTAGAAAGTAATGCTTAATTCTATATTTTAGGTCCCCTAAAGCAATCATCAACCTCTTAACTTATGAGAAGTACCTTCTAAGGTAAATAAATTCCAAAGATCCTTCCTTTAGTAGTAGTGGTTTTCCTGGCACTAGAAAATGATTATAAGAAAACTGTAAATTCTATAAAGCACTTAAGTAAATTTGTATGTTCGTACATACATACTTTTTTTTGGAGATGGAGTCTTTCTCTGTTGCCCAGGCTGGAGTACAGTGGTGTGATCACGGCTCACTGCAGCCTCTGCCTCCTGGGTTCAAGTGATTCTCCTGCCTCAGCCTCCCGAGTAGCTGGGACTACAGGCACGTGCCACCACACCCGGCTAATTTTTGTATTTTTAGTAGAGATGGGGTTTCACTATGTTGGCCAGGATGGTCTTGATCTCCTGGGCCTCCCAAAATGTTGGGATTACAGGAGTGAGCCCCCGCACCTGGCCTGTTCTTACATACATTTAAAAATTTGTTTGGCCAGGCTCAGTGGCTCATGCCTGTAATCTCAGCACTTTGGGAGGCCGAGGCAGACGGATCACTTAGGTCAGGAGTTTGAGATCAGCCTGGTCAACATGGTGAAACACTGCCTCTACTAAAAATACAAAAATTAGCTGGGCATGGTAGTGGACACCTGTAATCCCAGCTACTCGGGAGGCTGAGGCAGGAGTGTGGGAGGTGGAGGTTGCAGTGTGCCGAGATCATACCACTGCACTCCAGCATGGGTGACAGAGCAAGACTCTGTCTTAGGGGGAAAAAGAAAAAATAATTGTTCATGTGTGCAAATCATTATTTATTCAACCAAAACACCAGCAACTGTCAACCTTTTTGTCCCTAATGTAATGATGAACCAGTTTGGGATAAAAGCACAGTTAAGGTAGATTCCAGCCAGCCCCTACTACAGATCTAGTATCTCTCAGCTCCACCCTTTTCTCTCCTGATAAGATGCAAAGAATCATTATTAAAGATCATGCTTGGTCGAACATAAAGTTTCTATGACTGTAATAATTTCATTGTCCACTCCATGGAGGGCCTGTAGCCTATAAGCTGGGAACCACTACTTGAAAGCTTAATTTACTTTTATCAGGCTATTATTTTGCACAACAGAAATTTACTTCATTCAGATCAGAACTCTGTTTGATTACTCATCCACAAAACTCAGTTTTATTTCTTAGTTTCTATAAATAACAGTAATCTTCCATTTCTATATTGACCAGAACTCTTTCTTGTCTTCCCAACTTGGTTCTTCTATTTCTAATACCAGAGGTTTAAACTTTAACCTTTTTTTATTCTGTCCATTTCCTTGGGAATCAGAGCCATAGGCATTACTTCTGCCAGTTTCCATTCTAAAAAAACCTGTTTAAAAAAATATATATTTGACAACTTTAAAAGTTTTGGAGTGCATGCTGCTTTCTACAGAATAAAATCTAGGCTTTTTAGGATAGCAAGCACCATACTTTTGCTCAGGCTGCTTCCTTCCCTAATAGACCTAAACTCCTTTCTGGTATACCTGGCAAGCTGCCAGGTCACCCTTCAAGGTGAACCCCAAGTGTCCTTTTGACCCTTCTTATCCTTCCTGACTAAATTAACTATTCCTAATTGGTGCTTTCACACCATTAATGCTTACCACACTGTACTATACTAACATGTTTAAGTGCTTGTATCTTTGCTAGAGATTTTACCCTATTTATCAAGCTATTCCCAACACCTATAAAAGTGTCTGGCACATAGCTGATGCTCAAGGTTTAACTGAAGGCATTTGAGCCTTCACATTAAGACCTATGGTTTTCTATTACAGTGGTTCTTAACCAGGGGTTCACATCAGAGTCACCTGAGGACACTTTATTACAGATATATAATCCTCCTCCACAATCCCACTCTAGATATTACCATGCAAGTATGTTTGGGATGATCCTAGAGCACATGTTTTTGAAAAGCTCTCCCAGAATGTAAAACACATACCCCTAGGAGCCACTACTTTATAGATGTTACTTTGTATAAGTATGGTATGAAAGGGTATATCTTGAAATCCACAACAGTTCAAAGGCCAGTATACAACTAATGTTTATGTACTGATGAAGTGACTAAATTAAGCAGTCTTTATGGAAGGCTACCACCATACAAATCTTCCATTAAAGTAAGTGCAAAGCATCAAGTAATGTTGAAAATTTTAAGCCCCTCAAGTGATATATCTGTCTTATATTCTGTAAGAGACAGAGACCAGTAGTTCTCCTATAAAATAAAAACACTTCCTATTCTGTTCTTTTTTTCTTTGATAATAATGGAAACCCTACATTTCAGTTGGGCAAATAATCACCCTGTATAAAAAGTGCATTTCCAAGATTTTACTTCTTGTATGCATGACCATGTGACTACATTCTGGCCAATGGAACTCAACCCAAAATGAAATTGCCAGCTTTCTGGACAGTTTCCTTAAAGTGGGTCTCCTTAAAGATGAGATATATTCTTCACTCTCCTTTTCTCTTTTGAATGCAGACATAAGGTTGACAGTCATTTTGGACCATGAGGTAACCTTAGCTAGAAGCCTCAGACAAAGGAGAAAAGAAGAGCCTGGATCCACCATGGAGCTGACATATCTGTACAGCTTACCTACAGATTTCACTGATGAGGAAGAAATAAGCATCTATTTTGTATTAAGATGCTTTTATTTCAGGTTTCCTATCACTTACAACCAACTCTGACTTTAAAAAATCTAAATCAGAGAAATTACTGATTTTTAAAAATAGAGTTGCTTTTATATATTTAAGTGTATGATTAGATTTCTCAAAATTTTTCCTTTTACTAGTGAAGGCATCAAACATATTTCTGAAAACTGCTATAGAAAACTGAACTTCTAGTTTTAGGCTTACTCTCACCTCATTTCCATCCAGAAAAACTTGATCATCATGTGGCTCAAGTTTGAATTTTTTCTTAGTTTCCTTCTTTTTGGGAGTTCCTGGAGTTTCCTCCTATGAAAACATAATTTGAATAGAAGAAATAATACAAGCAAGCAAAAAATATGACACTCATATAGTCAAAAAATTTTCACTATTTATAACACAAAATAAAAATTCTCAACCATGGTATTTATAATAATCCTAATATAGGTATCTCAGGTGGGTGTTGCATAATATTTAATGTGCTCATAAGCCAGGAGTGATCATGTGCACATAATGATTTTTAAATTTTTACTTAATTTTAGATTAACTCACCTTTTTGGATTCTTCCTTTTCACCATCTTTTTTTTTCTCTTTTTCTTTTTTTGTCTTCTCATCCTTTATATTTTCTTTCTTGCTCTTTTTATCTTCTTCTTTTCCACTTTCAGCTTTTCCTTTATCTTTTTCTTTCTTTATGTCTTTATCATATTTCATTTTCATTACTTTTAGCGCCCGGTGAAAAAACTGCTTCTTTAAAAGCCTTAGGGAAAAACAGGTATGGCATTACACTCCCCATATAGATACAGACTAAAAAGCAAAAATATCAAGACCTGAAAAAAATAAGCAAAGGAAGACATATACTGGCAACTCACAAGAGAAATTACAACTAGTATGCCCATGGAAAAGTAGTCAACTCTTCCACTAAATCAAAAAACTTTATAGTCAATTATATAAAAGTTATCAAAACTCAGTGATATTCAATATAATTTTCACTTTTAATGATGTAACTTAAGTATAAAAGAGATTATAGGTTTGAGATTATCCATATAAAGACTCTTTCTGGGTTCATTTAGAGTAATCAAGACTCAGCTTCACTTTATGTTCATAAAGTGAAATGTTAAGAGCTGACATAGTAAAGAAAGGAGAAAATAAACAGTTTGAGAAATGTTAACAGATCAAAAGTAATAATTTGATTGATCCAAATAATGTCTTTTCAGCTTTCTCAGTGTTATTTTTTCTCTAAGTACTTCACAATTCAGTCTGCCACTGTAATGGAATATCTTCAATTAAGTAATGAATAATTAAATATACTAAGGTGAGATTTTTGGACTCTGAAAAGGACCTGCACAACATCAAACTGAAAAATGTGCAATATATTTGGCAAAACATGATGTATTCCTAGTTTCACTGATTTCTCTCTAAATATATTGTTTTTCCCACTTTTTAGCAGTTATTATTCTATTTTATATTCTCATCTTAGGGCCTTCATATTGGCTGTCTTTACCTTAGACATGCTCTTTCCCCAAATAAGCATGTCCTTTTGTTTCACTCCCTCACTTCCTTCAAGTTTTCCCTCAGCCACAACCTACTCTGTCTAAAATCTAAGCACACCTTCCCATTCTCTCGTTTCCTGTTATCCTATCCATAGCACTTATCTTCTAACTCACTGTATAATTTGTTACAGTTGCTTGCTCCTTACTAGACTAAACTTAGGAGAGAGAGATCCTTGCTTTATTTATTTTTTATCTGACCCCAAATTAAGTCAACCTTGCTTGGCAATTTCTCTTTAACCTTATAATCCTACTCAAGAAATTGGGTTGCCCTTATTTTTGTCATCTAAAAGTCACTTTTTCAGAATTCCTGATTGGTTTCTTCATTCCTGCCCTGATAATGTACAACTACCACAATACAATCTAGAAGCTGGGTCTCACTACTACCACTGGTGCCTGCTAATGGTGACTATCTAGCTACCTTTCTTCTTACATCTCACCGGTGCCTGCTCCAGCACATCACACCACTTGTTAAGTAGATACTTTCTTCCTGCCCAGACAAGCACTTCTTTTTGTCATTGTGTTCAGTCCCCTGAAGCACCTGTGTTTCACCTGCCTGGCTGGGCTTCCATCTGCTGCCCAGTTAGGTCCAGCTTATGAGCACTTCCACAAAGTTAATTTCTAGGTGTCCTCATTTGGCCCATACTACCTACTTGGAAGACCTATTTTTAAATTATGCAAATATGACTGTGTATATAATTGTGCATATAATGTTCAAACTGCCCCCCCACAAAATACTACCATCACATCTGCTATAAATACATACACATATATAAACAAACAAAAATCTGAAATGAGAGCTTAATGATAAACTACTTATGAGTACAAAGTGGGATTTAAGAATAGTAGTGGGATATTTGAATATGAAGTACAATCTTATAGTTTTTACTCTTCTTCAGAATGCCTTACAAAAAAAATCTATAATGAAAATAACATTCTAATTTTCTTTGTGCACTTACATGATTTCCAGATTTTCTATCAGAAACATTACCACTCAAAATGAAAAAATACACCCTGTTCATCATGTTAATTGAAAAACCAGCATTTTATAATGCAGTTCATATACATGTCCATATATTAACAGTACATGTGTACACATACAGATACTTCAAGTATATAGTCTCAAATGATAATGTGGCTATCTATGAAGCAACAGTATTAGTAATTTGGATTTTCTTCTAAATCATTTGCAATATTTTCCATTTTCTCAAATTTACTTTAATGGAAAAAATTATTCTTAATAAAGAAATAATTTTTAAAACAAACCATGAAACTTTAGTAGAAAAGAAGCCTTTTCCCTGATGAGCAGATACAGAAAGGAATAGAACCAGCAGGATCATCTGCTTCTGTCAACTTTCCTACACAGCGCCCACCCCCATGAAAGAAAAGTAGACTATTAACTTTCAATCAAATTGGTGTTGAAAATAATTTCATACTTAGGTAGAAAGATGAGACTGACATTATTTAAAGTTTGTATAATATCAGAGCCTCCATTTGTCTGGCTTTAAACACGATATAGAACACATTACTAACATAAAGCTCTGACATTTTCACAGAACTACTCATACTTTCCTCTGTCAGTGTGTTCTATGCCCTTCGCTTGGAATGAATTTCCTTTCTTCTCTTGTTTGTTGGGTAATCACTTATTTAGGTTTCAAAATTTACTTAAAACATTTTTCTGTGTGAAGTCATTCTTCTTAGTTTCACCACCTCTCTCTTCCTTATAGAACACACTGCATTGTAATTAGTTATAAATCTTCCATAAAAGATCAGAATATGTGTTTTGATGTAGAGACCAAGTCATAGTCACTGCTGTATTCCTGGAGCCTGGCATATCTGTTGAATAAGTGGTTTTAAAACAGCTTGTAAAAAGTCTTAAAAATTGCTTCTGCATTTTTCCCCCTTACCTCCATCATTTTTCAGATTTAACAAACATTTATTAAATCCCAGACATGCTGGGGACTTTCACCAGTGTGGCAAAGGTGAGTTTTTATGACGTGCTCACACTGTGGTAACTGTTATGGAGTTACAATAAACTATAAAACAGTCTTAAAATTGTTTTCAGATTTAGCTGGCAAGAGATTTTTAAAAAACTAACATATATGCAGCAATTCTAAAATAGTTAAGGGCCAAAACTGGGAGATACTAACTTGATAAACTCAGTAGAACTTTAGATACAAAGGCTGATGAAGGCTGGAGGGCCTGGGGAATAGTACATGGTAGAGGAAGGACTTGAGGGATTTGTGATATTGAGAGGCAGGTGGGACAGAGGGAAGAGAACCATTTAGGTAAAGTGGCAAGTTATGATAGAAAAAAAGACCAGAAGACAAAATGAGTGTGGCATGTGCACAAGACTGAGGACGACAGAACTGGACTGGAGGGTCAGTGATACAAAGTTTTGTGGAGACTTAACCTAGTATGCATGAGTTCATTCATGACATAGGCCATAAAAAGGTACAGATCACATTAGAAAAGATTGTTTCATCATCCTACATTTTCCTATTTTGCTTTTCCTCAGACTCCCTCATGCCACTTAGCTGCTTCAGAAACAAACTGATTGACAGTATTAGAGGATGCCAAAAAAAGAAACTGGACAAGGGTCCCTTTGTGATTTTGTCTGCTACTGGGAAGGAACTCATGAGGACTGGCCAACAATATTCTATGGTTGTATTGGAAGTGGCTCTGAAGACCTTAAAGTTATGCTACTCTCATTTATTTTAGTGCAGAAAGGACTCAAACAATTTGACATCAATGGGAAGAGCATCTACAATGAAAACTGAGTGTGTCTTTGGACACTCTCTATACTCAGGTCTTTTGAGCTTTTCAAGTAACAAGGTACCAAGACTCCTCAAAAGCCAAGAAATGTGGATTCATACTGGCTGCTCTCCTTAGAAATTTGGGCTCACAGATTTAATATCCCAAAAAATAGCTCCATTAAATGCATTAACATTTTGATGGAGGAGACAGTACAGAGCAGTATTTGAGAACACAGATTATGGAGGCAGGCTGCTGGCTTTAGAATCCTAGATCTGCCACTTACTAGCCGTGTAGCCTTAGACAAAGTATTTAAGTGCTCTATGCCCAGTTTCTGCATTTGCAGCATCTCTTAATTTTTACACCACATGTAAAAAATGTATCTGTTTTGTGGCAGGTAAGGAAGTTTGTATTTTTTTTTTTTTTTTTTTTTTTTGAGACAGAGTCTTGCTCTGTAGCCTAGGCTGGAGTGCAGTGCAAGGTCTTGGCTCACTAGAACCTCCACCTCCCAAGTCCCGGTTCAAGCAATTGTCTTCCCTCATTCTCCGGAGTAGCTGGGATTATAGGAACGTGCCACCATGCCTAGCTAATATTTGTATTTTTAGTAGAGACGGAGTTTCATTATGTTGGCCAGACTGGTCTTGAACTCCTGACTTCATGATCCACCCGCCTCAGCCTCTCAATTAGTTTTGTTTTTAAGACAGAGTCTTGCTTCATCACCCAGGCTGGAGTGTAGTGGTGCATCTTGGCTCACTGCAACCTCTGCCTCCAGGGTGGAAGCTATTCTCATGCCTCAGCCACCCAAGTAGCTGGGACTATAGGCGCATGCCACCATGCCTGGTTAATTTTTGTATTTTTAGTACAGGCGTGTTTCGCTATGTTGGCCAGGCTGGTCTTGAACTCCTGGTCTCAAGTGATCTGCCCACCTCGGCCTCCCAAAGTGCCAGGATTACAGGGGTGAGCCACTGTGCCCAGCCTGGAAGTTTGTACTTTGGAGCTAATTTTATTAGCTTTTTATTTTTTCCCCAGGAGCACAGATTCATGTTGCCCTGGATATATGCTCCCTGGAGCTAATTCTAACCAGACAAATTGCTATAAAAGAGAAGTAAATATCAACTGCACCAGTGTTAGCTCATCCTCGCCCCAACAATAAAACCTATTTTTTCTAAAAGGTCTGTTAGTAACCTCTAGTCTTTGGCAACTGAGAATTTTAAGAAATATTTAATAATTCCTTAACTTGACAGTTTAAGAAACCAGGTTGTGAAATAGTGGTTTTTAAGAGGGTTCTTAGGTAGCTGATATTTTAAGTGCCATTAGATAAAATATTATTACACATAAAATAATCTAAAAATCCCCAAAGATAAGCTTTAGTATTATGAAAACAAAATTTAGTTAACATATATTAAGAAAATGCTTAGTATTAAGAAAACCAAGAAAAAAAGAAAAACAAAGGAAAGAAAAACCAGCATACTTCTTTCCAAAAGGAAGATAATTTTGTCTTTTAGGTAAACCACTCACCATCAAAAGTTTTTTCAAAATAGAAAAACTATCTATTATGAAAAAATATGTATATTACTGAATTAGCGGTCATCTTGAAATTCTCAGTAAAAGACAAGGTAGATGTTGAGCTGCCTTGATTTTAGAAGAAATACACTAGCAAACACTAAACCAAATAGGAAAGGGTATGTGGCTTACGGCTCAGAGTGTAGGCAACTAAAAAAACAGCGGTAACACAGCTAATAGGAATCCCTGCAAAAGTTTTGAAAAAAACACTCCCTAACCAATTTGCTCTTCAAAAGAAAGAACTTTCTTTTCTACTGTAGGCACTGGTATATAATTTTTATTGCTGACCCTTCAGTAGGCCTGAAAAATACATAAAAGTAATGGAAAATAAATAAAAATTATATACAGTTAAAAGTATAATAGTCTAATATCAAACACATTTCCAGAGGTACCAAAGAAATACAGGTTACATGTGAAAACTATATTTGAGTTATGTTGTAGTATCACTACATTTAATGATGTAAGGAGTTTCAGGACTGTGGAGAAAATTTAAAATGATTATGTTATTCCTCACTAAGAAATAAACAGTACCTGTTGCAGTAGTCAACCACAGATTCCCTGGTTGTAAATAAAGCTTCCTCTCCTTTCTTGGCCTTTGCCCACTTTGAATCCAAAAGACAATCCACTGCTTTTGAAGCTAAGGAAGAAATCAATTATTTTAAATTTAGTATACATGGGAATTTATGTCTATCTAAATAATATTTTATAAAGTGAAATTTCAACATTCTGGCAACAAAAAACAAAACCAAACTCAACAGAAAATTAAATCTAACATGATCATGATTAATAGTCCAAAACCTCAACTTGTGAAACATACTAAGTATCTTCTAAAAGTCACGTTGGGCAATAATAAAGCAAGATGAATTAATAGGAAAATTTCAAAAATTTTAAATATCTGTATGTAACTATCACTCTTATTAATCACAAGCAAATGTAGATAAAAACCAAAATGTTTGCCCCTCCCTGCAAGTAATGAAACTTCTCAAGTTTTACTCTAACACACTGAGAAATAAGGTCTGTGAACAATCTACTGCTGTCAAAAGAAACAGCTAAATATACTATATCTGAAGAGATTAGCATATCTATTTTTTTAAACTTGCAATGAATGTCAAAATCATTAATAACGCTAAAGGAAGAGAAGATAAAGGAATTTTATTCTTTACTGGCAATTTAGTTTAGTTTTGTTTTTTCAAAGAGACAGGTTCTTGTTCTGTCACCCAGGCTGGAGTACAGTGGTGGGATCACAGCTAACTACAGCCTCTAATTCCTGGGCTCAAGCCATCCTCTCACTTCAGAGGTGCATGCCAACATACTCATCTAAATTTTTGTAGAGATGGGGTCTCGTTGTGTTGCACAGACTGGTCTTGAACTCCTCACCTCAAGCAATCTTCCTGCCTTGGCTTCCCAGAATGTTGGGACTATAGGTGTGAGCCACGGCACCCAGCTGCAATTCACTTTTAATTGATGAGAAAGTCAAACTCAACCCCTATTTATAAGCTCTGGTGCTATATTATAAATGACATCAGTTTATAATGACATTGTTTGGAAAAAAGAAGCCAAAGCTCTTAGTTCCACGTACGTGTACTATCTGAACAAAATTAAAACACTGAAAATAAATCCTATTTTAAAAAGTTTCCAATAATTTTTATTGGAAAACACTTTATCTTCTTATTATAGACATTTTCAATCACAAAAGGAAAGAACAGAATAATCAACTGCCATATGCCCATCACCAGAACAATCACATTTGGAAAGCATTTTTAAAACTTCTGCATATCCCAAATGTAGGTTAACTTTATAAGATATGTACACTAATATGATTTTATTGATATAATCCTACCAATAAAATAATCAACCCGGTGACCCATCATATTGGTGGATTTTGTTGGACAGTTGAATCGAAGATACTTGGCTACAGCCTTCTCTTCTTTAGATGGTTCACCAACTTCCTGCAACATATGAATATTAATTTAGTATAATCATCTACTTTGGAAATTCATGCACTGAAGAATAATTTACAAATCTATTTTATGAATCTTTTCAATTGGAGTACAGGCCTTGCTTTCAAGCTTTCTCCGGAGCAGACCTGGTAATGTATTCAAAAGATAAAGTGGAGACTTAATCTACGTTTTTCAAATATAAGTTGGTAGAGGCAAAGCCTATCTGTTTCTTGGCTTCAACTATGAGCCATCTGAGTTGTTTTTTCTACTACGGTAACTACTTTGTACCAGTTCTTTTTTTTTTTTTGAGATGGAATCTCACTCTGTCACCCAGGCTAGAGGGCAATGGTGCAATCTCGGCTCACTGCCTGCTTTGGCCTCCCAAAGTGCTGGGATTATGGGCATGAGCCACCTCGGCTGGCCTATAGTCTCCTTTCATAAGCCACAAACCAGTAATTAAAAAGATGAGATGTTGCCAACAGTGAGAACCCAAATGTAAGTAGAAACAAGTGTCATAAATAAATGTTAAAATAACAGCCAAAGGTATGTATCCTGAACAATAGACAATAGATCACTGGAGGAGTTCTCAAATTAATCAATGCCCCAATGTGATAGCCATAAGAACTACTGAGACACTGACAATCTGTATTTTCTTTCCTTTCCTCTTGTGGTTGCAGAAACCAGACACTCCCAGGACTGTCTTTCTCACCTTCTCTTCTCCAGTAAGGGTGAGGCAAAAATAAAAAATGCAGAAAGAGATATTACTATCTCATTTGAAGAGGTGATTAACAGAAGTGCACTGACAGAGTCGTTTTGGAAAGGCTGTTTTAATCCTTCTCTGCTTTCTTTCTTCTATACCTTTTCTCAAATTTTCTATTACTTTCTTCATTGTTTCTCATCCCCCATCTTCCCTTTATTCCCTTTCATTTGGAACTCCTTTAATTTGACAACTCCTCCTGTGTACTTATTTTCCCTACCCACGTACTGAAGAAAATGAAGGCAGTCTATGTTTGTATCCATCTAACGCATAAACTTTCAAAAGTTGTCTTATTGCTGTAAGCTACTAAAACAAATGCACTGAACTTAATTACCGTCTTTAATGACGTGCTGAAGCACAATACACAGAGCATTCAATATTTCCAGCAACAAATACAAATGTGAATGATTTTAGGAAGGTCTGTTTCTTTAAAGAACAAAATGCCAAATAATAGTACAAAACTATCTGCCAAGAATCTAAGATGCTAAGAATTAATGCTAAAGACAGTTGTTTCAAGTAAAAAAATTCTAATGATGCAAAATAGAAAAAAAAAAAATCGACCTAACTTTTATCTATTTTTATGTCAGATTTTCCCAAAGTTCAGATAAGCCTGAATTCAGTTATGTTTGAAGAAAATAACCAACAAACCTAGGTTTCAGCTTTAACTTTATGCCGAAAAGGAGTGATTCGTTAGATGAAGTGAAAGTTTGTGTTTTGGTTGAATCTCCTGGCAGCTATATCTTTCATTTTTTCCTTTGTAGTTCCCAAGTCTTCTACTTCCAGTAGCCCAATTACCAGTGCGAGATCATACAGTGTATCTTACAGTCTGCAACTACCAGCTGTGGGCTATTTGCGGCAATAAAATTTAAAAGCCCAAACCACACAACCCAAAAGAAGACTACTGTAAAAACCAAGTATTTATGAAATTAAAACTTTTATATATAAAAATATGTATCAAAAAGCAGAATCTTTTTTTTTTTTTGAGATGTAATCTTGCTCTGTTGCGCAGGCTGGCGTGCAATGGTGCAATCTCAGCTCACTGCAACCTCCACCTCCTAGGTTCAAGTGATTCTCATGCCTTAGCCTCCCGAATAGCTGGCATTACAGGCACCCGCCACCATGCCCAGCTAATTTTTTGTAGAGCAGGATTTCACCACGTTGGCCAGGCTGGTCTAAAACTCCTGACCTCAGGTAGTCTACCAGCTTTGGCCTCCCAAAGTGCTAGGTTTACAGACGTGAGCCACCATACCTGGCCAAAGAGTAGAATCTTAAAAAAATGGCAAATTCAAAATTTAACACTCCAACTTCAGGAACAGTTACAAGATTCATAATGATTTGAGGCCTGACTACAAAATATACCTTCTGACATAATAAAAGGCAAAAATTCCTTATTAAAATTTTTGCAACCATGCTAAAATATATTAATATATGTTGGCATCAGGTATATTAAATAATAGTATTTAATTATGTCTGTAAATACACTACACTTCTCAGAGCCTCAATTAGTAAATAATATTCTACATATCCATACATCAGAAAAATACTATAAAAGTTGAAAATACTATAAATGGTTTACAGAAACCAATTCTATTATATAATCACATCATATATGCTCAATTTTTTCCTCATCTGCTACATCTGTTGTCAATTTAAAGTTTATCTAATTAACTGATAACTTGTTACTGGGAGGTGCTTGATTAAAAATTGTGGGGGAGAAGTCAGAATAAACATGACTTGTTCATTCAGACTTACAGAGTGCTTACCCTATCACCTTTGGGTGCTAGTTAACAGCAAAGATTTGTAACGCATGATATGTACACTCTGTTATATAACTATTAAAAGCAGTAATAATTTCCCAATAAGTGGGGCAGAAAAAATATACTTGAAATACGCAAAGTAGGATGGGTCGAGTGGCTCATGCCGGTAATCTCAGCATTCTGGGAGGCTGAGGCAGGCAGACTGCTTGAGCCCAGGAGTTCAAGACCAGCCTGGGCAACATGGTGAAATTCCTTCTCTACAAAAAAAAAAAAAAAAAAGAAAGAAAGAAAGAAAAAGAAAAATCAGCTGGGTGTGGTGGTGTACATCTGTAGTTCCACCTGAGCCCCGGGAGGTTGAGGCAGCAGTAAACCGAGATCATGACACTGCACTCTAGCCTGGGCAACAAAGTGAAAGCACACAAAGTAGAAGGGAGATTATCAATGTGGATGGGAACATTGCAAGAGGAAGCTGAATTTTGAAAGATGAACAAGTTTTGGGTAAACTGATTGACAAGCCAGAAATACTGCGGCTGAGAATGACACAAAATTTGGCTTCAGTATAGAAGCAAGTTAGGAACTACCAGGAGGTTAAGTGTGTTAAAGTAGAATAAACAGCCATCAAGGTAGGCTGGGAAATTTCTACTTTATCCTGTAAGCAGCAGAAAAACCACTAGTAGTTTTTGAATAGGACATAATTAGAAAAACAATTTAGACATGATTTTGGTGGCCGTGTGTAAGATGAATTGGAAAAAAATGCATAAGGCAGTGAAATGGATGGAAGACTGCTGTAATATTCA
The DNA here is from genome assembly GCA_963573385.1 of Cacajao melanocephalus. Taxonomy (NCBI): domain Eukaryota; kingdom Metazoa; phylum Chordata; class Mammalia; order Primates; family Pitheciidae; genus Cacajao; species Cacajao melanocephalus. The sequence goes on from CAUYLG010022813.1 coordinate 21,641, forward strand.
AGTAAGTTGTGATGTGATACTGGACTATAAATGGGAAAAAAATTTAGATATCTGAAACCTTTCAAATGTAGAACAGATAGAACTCAATGATAAAGGATGAATGAAATGGCTAGGTAAAGATGTCAGATTTCTAACTTTATCAACAGAAAGGAAATTTGGGAGGAAGGTGATTGTAGAGAATGACCATATCAAATTCAGGCATGATACATATATACATATACTATTACTCAATTATACCATTCCTGAAAACAGACATAAATATACTAATCTACTGACTGCTGATTGAGAGATTACATGTAAGCCCTGACTAAATATTAGGATACATAAAAAATTGGGAAGTTAATTATATATTATGCAATAGGGAATCCGATATGATATGTATGCACACAATTTAAAAATCTCATTTTAACAATTAATTTCAAGGTCACCAAACTGTTCCAAAACTGCTTCCTGTCCTTTGCAAAGGCACCACCAAGTGGCAATGAAAGGAAGAGATCCAGAAAACATGGACTTGGATAATCGCTCGCAACTAGACACAGGAGTAACTTGTTTACTGATACTTTCTTAAAGTATTGCAATTTATTAACTTATAAGTTACCATATTGTAGACTCCCTTTAATGCAACAAGATAATTTGTGCTATTGCTTGGGCTTTGAAGCCAGAAAGATAGATTGCTGTAGAAGAGTACCATGAGAGGCAGGGTTTAGTGGCTCATGCCTGTAATCCCCACCACTTTGGGAGGCCAAGGTGGATCATCTGAGACCAGGAGTTAAAGACCAGCCTGGGTAACAAAGTGAGACTCCACCTCTACAAAAAATTTTTTTAAATTAGCTAGATGAGGTGGTGCACACCTGTACTTCCAGCTAGTTGGGAGGTTGAGGCCAGAGGATCACTTGAGCCCAGGAGTTTGAGGCTGTAGTGAGCTATGATGCCATCACTATATTCCAGCCTGAGCACCAGAGTGAGACCTTGTCTCTTTAAAAAAAAAAAAAAAAAAAAAAAAGAGTACCATGAGAACATGAACAGATAGTTGGAATTACAAGCACAAGCCATCACATCCAGCGTGCATGGAGTTTTCACTTTCACTGCTCCTCTGATGCAGCATAAGAGGGTATAAAAGCTTTACCTTCTTTTTGTTTATACATTTGACTACAGTACCTCCCCTCTTTGTTCTCTTTTGATGTGAACAGAATATTTTTTATAACTTTTCTAGAAGACTTCTAACAAAGTAAAGGCCTTTTGGGAATAGTAGCACCCACTAATAAAGAGAAACCAACCCACCAATCTTCAAACAAATGGAGAGAACTTCTTAGTTCAATGAATGAACACAACTGTCTTAAAATAAGAACGCTAAAAGCCAATAAATTTAGGCTGGACCGCTTTTCCTTTCTTTGCACCCAATACCAATACACTGGGTACTGTAACTTACAATTCAAAATTGTTTAAATTGGAAGTTTGGTTAGAACACTCTTATAAAATTATTTAACAAATACGATTCTTACTTTAGAATACATCAACACTCAAATACTATAATAAAATAGAAGTTGCCATTTCTAAGTTATTTTAGCCAATATTTAACTGTTTTGAGAAAAAAATACTACATCAAGAGTAAGTATGCCATGGGCATCAATCTTACAGAATTTATGATACAGAGGAACTTTTAAAAATTACTACAGCCAATAAAAATGAGCTTAGTTGGTCAACGATGAACTGAGCAAAAAAGAAAAAGGCTTGGTTCAAGCAGTATAAAATATTTGTGAAAATGTGAATAGTAGGTTAACAATAAAATCTGAAAGCTGGAGGGGACCTCAATTATTAGTAACACAGTGTGCTACAAATAAAGCTTTACAAGAGTATCTACACAACAGCAGTGCCCTTCTGTAACATCTCCAACTCCCTTCTTCTGTATTCTTTCCTTAGCAATGGGTTTGCTAAACTGCAAAGCCCTGCATTAAGCCGCTGGGGGGAGTCTTCTGATTCAGGACTGGCTTCCTGGGTTCTTTCTCTTTTCTTCAGAATATTCTAAGTGAGACCTCAGACCTGTATAGTCTGGCTATATAGTCCTAAATATTTTCTTTTCCTCTCTTTCCTGAAATTAAGCACATAAGCCCATGATATGTCAAGGTTCTATTGCTTGCCAGGAAGACAGATGGGTGCAACAAAAATAACTAATGGAGGGTTATGAAAGTTCTAAGAATTAGCCATTTAAATGTCTCAAAACTCAACTGGATATTTTACATACAAGCAGAATACTGAATGGGATGATTCTCTTTAGCAGGGAGAAGTCACATTAAGTCTTTATGTTGTACAATTCAATATAAAGACGTCAGGATTAAGGTATTTCAGAGCAACTTATTTTTTATCTATTGTGAGATGGAAAGAGTATTCAATTGGGAATTAGAAGACCTGGTTTAAATCTGGCTTTACTAACTTGATTGATGATCCTAGATTAAGTCACAAAACCTCACTGGACCTCAGTTTATCTGAAAAAACGAGAGTATTGGGTGAGATCAGTAAGCTGCAGATTCACCACTCGGCTTTTATGTAAGGCTGAATCTGTGAAAAGGGGTTCCAAACAAACCCTACTAGATCCTTTTTAACTCTAAAATTTCTTGATACCAGGACTGTTAATCAGCTTCTAGTATGCAGCAGCCCATTGTTAACCTATATGTAGTTACTGTATGAGTACATGTAGCTCACTTCTGGTTTTCAGTGACCAGTAACGTGAGTCCAAGAAAGAAATGTGACAATAGTTCCCTTACTTGAAACTTTGATGGGACACGAGAATCTAAAATTACGCTGAATTACACAGAAAAGGCAAATAAATTAGCTACTTTTGTTTAACCCTGAACTTACTTGTATCAAACATTTCTCCCTAATGTGCACACTACAATTAAAGATCACTGAATCTATTAAACATAAACATCTTTCTAAACATAAAACATCAAGTAACAAATGACAGAAACTCAGTTGGTATTACAGACCTTTTGCCTAAAAAATTCTACAACAGGATCATCTTTTTAAGTTAAACTCTGAACTTTCATTACATTTGATCTTTTTATCACAAGTGATGTATTATAGAGTTTCTGATTATCTGTATTGATAACCTGAGGTACTTTCTAGGTTAGTGTATTTTCATAAATGTGTTAGGCTGCATATAAGTAGTACTCTAAGATCTCCCACAAACATTTTACACAGCCATGCAGAAAATTTCAAGGACAGGAAAAAAAAGTCACTTAATTTTGCAGTATGCCAAGTAGATTTTTAATAATCCTCAAATAATAGAAAGTCACTACACTCTCCATAACTCCCAACCTAATAGATTATTTGCTGAATAAAGAGCTGTTAATCTTTCTTCTGCATATCAAGGAGCGCCTAACAAAAACCAAAATAACAATCCAACCTAAATCCTTCATCCTGGGTATGGAGTAGAATAGAAGGGAGGGGTTACATGCCAAACACTTTTAATAACTTCCAATAAATAAGTTGACTCACCTATTATTTTCACAGCAACCTTATGAGTTTTTTTTTTTTTTTTTGAGGTAAATATCCCTTCTTACAGATGAAGAAATTGAGGTAAAAATTAACTTGCTCAAAGTTCCTGAGCCAATAATTGGTGGAGGCGGGGTACAAGCAGGCTGTCTGGCTCAAGTTTTAGCTCTCTGCCACTGTCACTATATTACTCCACTGCCTCTGTTTAATATAAGATCACAACTAAAATAAGAGCAGCTATTCAAAAGGTGAATTATGTAACCCTTACAACAATATTAAAGAGCAACTGGAATTGTAAAACAATGTGTATTAAAGGGAATAAAATCATACTGTCAAGTGCAAACCTAAGGAGTTCAGTAAGTACAAATCTGACAATTTCAATATACAATCTAATAAAATATTGTAAACCCATGTCAGAGGAGTAACACTAACTCCTGAAAGATTAAGAACAGTATAATTACAAACTTCTACTGATCTTAAGACCTAGTCTGATCTGTCTGAACTTGAAATCTGCCTCTTTCTAATTCCCTTCTGTACCCTGTTCGGAACTACTTTATTGCTGCCAAATTGCAAAATTTCAAATTTGATGATCATGTGTGTCTTTTTCATAGCACTTAAAAAGTTTCCAGAAGAATTTTAACTTGCATAGCTCAAAACACCTGTAGTGTAGGCCAATAAATAGACTTGCATAGCTCAAAACACCTGTAGTGTAGGCCAATAAATAAACTTACATAGCTCAAAACACCTGTAGTGTAGGCCAATAAATTGATAAACTTAAAAAAAAATGAAGGGATAAAATGGAAGACAGAAAAAAATCATTCTAAGCAATGGTAAGGAACAGAAAGACGATGAGTATAACAATTTATGGTAAGTATAGTAACAATCTACCACATGTGATCAATTTATGAGGCCTTATGAAGGTTTCTCAGCACATCAGCTGATGAGACGATGTTCTACATAATTAATCTTCTTGGCAAAGAACAAGAACGGGGGAAAATCGCAAGGAAGAAATTCACAAATGACATGCATGTGGAATGAGGGAGGGATGTTATGTAGGTTACAAGGATGACACACTGGCATGCGAAAGGTTTCAGGGAGCCACCAGCTCCTTGCAGCACCGGGGTTGTGGTTGTTTACGCCATGTCGCCTGGAAAAAAGCCGGCAAGCTTCAAGTGGACTATTAAGTTGATAATATTGAGGGGAAAGACGGGCAACGCAACTGAACATCTGGATGAGCAGATCGCCACCTGGGCCCCGGGGCAGCTGACCAAGTCCAGATCATTCTCCCCTACGGTCTATGCGCACAAAGAACCAGCTGCTTTAGGTCAGTCCTCAGCTTCCTGCTACCCCAATTACCGTGGCCTTAATTTCAGGACAGCTAAGGCCAGAAGATGGGGTGATGGGAGGAAACGTGCCCCGGGAAGGGTCAATGTCTGCGCCCCGGAGGGGGCTGACCCCCCAGCTCAGGCCCCGGACGGCGCGACCACAGGAACTCGGGGCCCGCAACCGCGCCTCCGCAGCCGGATTCAGAGCGCGGCGCCTCCTTCCTTCCCCTGCTGCTCCACCACCATCTCCGTCTCTGTCTCCGCCGTCACCAACACCGCCCCCCCCTCAGGCCCCTCACAAAAACTCAGCATACGGCCAGCTGCCTCGCGGCGGAATCTCTCCCCACCTCGCCCTTGCTTTCGCGCGCCCTTTTAGGGAGCTTTCCCCGCTCCTTCCACTTTCCAGCGCGCTGAAGCCCCCTGCCCCAGAGCTCGGCTTTGCTACCTGGATCCGTTTCTTGTGTCTCCTGCGTTCCGCCATGTTGGCCGCTCCGCCCGATTCCCTCTGACGTGGAGCGAGGAGGGGGCGGTGGAAACCTCGCGAGAGCGCGCCTCGAGACCCGTTATGTAACCCGTCGGCTGGCGCCCTGGGAAGAGGGTGGTCGGCCGCCCGGTAGGACCTGCGATCGTTGGCGGTTCCTGCTCTCCCCTGTTCCCTCGCTCCTGTTGTGCGGGAACTGGAGAATCGTTAGGACCAGGAGGAAGCAGAGAAGTGGATCAGAGAACAGGAGGGCTGGGAAGAGTCCTGGTTTCTCAAACCTGACTGAGCATCTGAATCACCTGAGAAGCTACTAAAATGCAGATTTCCCGACCCCACCCCCTCAGAGTCACATTGTGTGCGTTTAGGGTGCGGCCTTCCTCAGAGGGATCGACTGAGACCTACCGAATCCCTGAAGCCTTTACCTGAGGCAGTTTCTGCAATATACTGTAAAGTTCATGACATTCCATGTAAAAGATGGCGAGACCGAGACCGTGGAGGGCCAGAGATATGAACTGACTTATCTAAGGCTCCACAGGTGGTAGATGGCAGAGCCGAAACCTGAGCCAATTATCTTTTCCCGTGCAATGTGCGGGGTAATACAGCTCGTTTTAAACAAGCTGGAGTCACCGTTCCATTTTCCGTGTTGCTTCTCACAACTCACCGTTAGAATCCAGATGTCAGATAACCCAGGGAAGTGTAAGGAAGATGAACAGGACGAAGATTCTAAGAAGGTGGGAAGGAAGAAGGCTGCAGCCTATTTCAAGTCTGGCGGCTTTCAATTATTGTAGCCTTTGTTGTTATTTTAGAGCCACCTAGACCGAAGAGAAGGAGCTTAAATTGCTGGTTAAGTGCTTAGATAGAAATTCCCATGGTTGACTTTATGGAGATCTTTAAAGAGTTTTTAATTGAATAAAATTGGGAAGATTCAGAAAAGAAAGATGTTTTTTCTTTTCTTTGTTCGTCTTTCTTTCTCTTTCTCTTTTCTTTCTTTCTTTCTTTCTTTCTTCTTTCTTTCTTTCTTTCTTTCTTTCTTTCTTTCTTTTTTCTTTCTTCTTTCTTTCGACTGAGTCTCTCTCTATATTGCCCAAGCTGGAGTGCAATGGTGCCATCTCGGCTCACTGAGTCATCCATCTCCTGGTCTCAACTGATCTCCCTCCTCAGCCTCCTGAGTAGCTGGGACTACAGGCATGCACCAGCACACCTGACTAATTTTTATTTTTTTGTGTGTGGAGACGGAATTTCCTTATGTTGCCCAGGCTGGTCTTGAACTCCTGGACTCAAATGATCCTCCTGAGTAACTGGAACTACAGGCGTGAGCCACTGTGACCGTTCAGTTTATTTTCTTATGGTATTTATTCTGACTTTGTGTGTGTGTGTGTGTGTGTGTGTGTGTATATTTATATTTTTCCTGTTTCCCAAATTGAGATCATATGCAATATAGCAGCTGCTTTTTTCACTTAATGTTAGGTTATAAGCATTTATTATACCATTAAAATTTTTTCCAGGTTTCCCATATTGTATATCTAACCTAAGAGCAATTAGATGTGTCAGTAAGGCATATTGCAGCATCTTGATGCTTAATTTTTTAATAAAGTAAGATTGCTGAAGTTTTTTTTTTTTTTTTTTTTTTTGGACTATGCAGTTCTGGTCTTGGGATTCATTTAATTCCTTTCTCCTCTATAATCTATAATTTGAGTGTGTGTATAGTCAGAGATGGGGTGGGAAATAAGTAATTATTCTTACCAATTAACCCAAAACATAATATAGAATATGAAATGTCTTTATTTCCTTCAATCCCTCTACCCACCCATAACAATGAGTCTGTATTGCGCTGTTTTATTTGGAGAACACTGGACCATTTTATAGGAGACCTGGTCTATAAATGAAAATATTATTGCATTCAGTTGGTATTGAGTGCCTTAATAGATAGATGTCAAATGTCAGGTTAGGACTATGGTGGGGAATAAAAATCCTTTATGGACAATGGCTCACCCTCAAATTACTGCCCTACTATTTTCTTCATCAGCAGAGCTTTAATTTAGTGTCCCCCTTTTTTCACTGTCATTCACTCCTTATTTAGACTACAACAATTTGATTTCTATCTCTACCATCCAGTAAGAATTATTTTGTTAAACCCAATACCTTCTTTTAGCTAGCATCTTACTCAGTATTTGACAATTCTGACTGTTCCTATTTTTCTTCTTTGACATGTATATCAACTTCTTTCTGATTTCTCATTGATTTCTCTCCTTTTATCAAATTCTCACGTGTTCCTGGCCACTGTTTTTATATGTTCACCTTCCTCTTGTCTCTTCTAATTGTGCATTCTGTTTACAGATTAATTCCAAAATACTGCATTCATGTTTATTTACAGATTTCTTCTGGATATTTCCACTGGATGTCCAACTAAAAATCACCATTTCCCCAGCAAAACTTGATTTTTTACTGTAAAACTCTAACAACTGCATTTTTGTTTACTCAGTTACTCATGCTGGAAACCTTGGATGTATCCTAACTATGCCTTTTGCCAATCGGTTACCAATCCTGTTGATTCTACAGCTGAGATGTTTGGAATTCTTCCCTCCCTCATCATTCCCAATGCCATTGCCCTGTTCAAGTCTTTATCATTACCTGTGTGAACTGGTATTGCGGTGGCCTCCTAATTGTTTTCAATTCTATGCTCTTGACATTCCAGACCTGCTCCCATGTTAAAAACCCTCCCATGACTCCCCATTGTGTATAGCAGCATGAATGATGGCTTATGTTCACACATATAACCTCAGATTTCTGGGTCAAATTTCTAGGTCTCCTTTCATTTAATATTTATATAAAAATAGTTAAGACCCTCTTCCCAGCACACCATCTATATCATTGATGGTGGTAGTGAGGAGTTTCTCCTAACCACTTCTAGTTCCAACTTACTTTTGAATACCTATCATTCATTTGACTGTTATTTCTCTCCCAAATGAGGAATTTTTGTTTTTTGTTTTGTTTTGTTTTTGTTTTTTGGAGACAGGGTCTTGCTCTGGTGCCTAGGCTGCAGTGCAGTGGTGCGATCTCGGCTCATTGCAAACTCCACCTCCTGGGCTCAAGGGATTCTCCCACCTCAGCCTCCTGAATAGCTGGAACCACAGGTTACGCCACCACACACCACTTGAATTTTTTAATTTTTTGAAAAGATGAGTTTCTCCATGTTGCCCGGGCTGGGCTCGAACTCCTGGGCTCAAGCAGTCTGCCTGCCTCAGCCTCTCAAAGTGCTGTGACTATAGGCATGAGCCACCCCACCTGGCCCCTGTTCTTTCTTTTGCCAAAACAAAACTATTAGTTACAAGAGACTTTACTGGAGGTTTTTGAGGAAATGAGTTATGTTCATTTATTAAACAAATGTTTATTGAGGGCTTATTATGTGCCGGTCCTTGTTCTAGGCACTGAGGATATACTAGTGATCAGAAGGCAAACATCCTGCTCTTAGGGAGCTTATATTTTGGCAAGAAGAGAAGAGACTGTAAAACACAAGGAAGCAAATTATATGGTACAGTTGTCCCTCAGTATCAGCTGGGGATGCATTCCAGGACCCCTGTCAAAAATCTGGAACAGTGAATAACAGTGAATAAATCTGGATTAGCTCTAGATTTTTGATCTCCAAATCTGCAGATGCTTAAGTCCCACATGTGAAATGATACAGTATTTGCATATAACCTATGCACATTCTCTCGTATATGTTAGATCATCTCTAGATTACTTATGGTACCTAATACAACGTTAATGCTATGTAACTAGTTTTTATACTATATAACTTTAAAATTTCTATTATTTTTATTGTGGCATTATTATTTTCTGTTTTTTTCCCAAGTATTTTCAATTGGTTGAATCAGCAGATGTGGACCCTCGGACAGGGAGGGCCCACTGTATGTTAAAAGTCTTAGGAGAGAAACGAAGCAGGGTAAAGGGACTGCTTGTAGCGGGAAGGAGGGTGTAATTGTAGCTTAAATGGTCAGAGCAGTCATCCTTGAGGACATTCTCTTTGACCAAAAAAGGCATGAAGGAGAAGAGGGAGCAAATCCAGTGCATATCCTTAGGGAACTGCACTTAAGGTGGAGTGAACAGCATTTACAAAAGTCGAGAGGTGGAAGATTGTAGAAGTATTTGAGGAATAGTATGGAGGTCAGTAGCTGAAGCAGATTCAAAAGAGGAAGGAGAATAGGGGATAAGATCAGAAGGGAAATGGGGTAGATTGCATAGGGTTTTGTAGGCCATTTTAATAACTTTGGCTTTTGAGTAAAATAAGGGCATTCAGAAGTGCCAAACTGGATTAGGGTTAGAAGAATGACATAAAATGCCTTCTATTTAGAAAGGATTCTGACTGCTGTGTTGTGAATAGATTGTGAGAAGACATGGAGGGACAGAAGTAGGGACTTAGTAGGTTATTGCAGCAAACAGGTGAGAGATGATGGTGGCTTAGACTTGGCTTAGTCCCGTGTTTGCAGTAGAGGTAGTAGGACGTTCTTGGATTCTGGTTATATTTTGAAGGTAGAGTTAATGAGATTCTGAATATAAGGGAAAGAGAGGAATCAAGGCTAACTCAAAGATTTTTCGTTTGACCAACCAGAAGGATGGAATTTAACTTACTAAAATGAGAAACATGAGTGAAAGAAGTTTGGTATGAGAAGAATAGGAATTTCGCTTTTGATGTGTTAATGTGAAGAAGCCTAATGGACATCCAAGTGGAAATATGGAATGTACAGCCAACTATATGAGAAGTAGAGGTCAAGGGGGAAGTCTTGGCTGGAGGTTTGGAAGTTGAATGAGATCAGAATATGTCACCCCAAATATGCTTCTTTGGCAAAAGGATAATTTTGATCTGAAGGCAATTGAGAAAATCAGACACAGGAAGAGCTCTCTGCCTTTATCTGCCTAGAAGCACAGCATAATTTCTCTCAAAGGGGTCCCCATTCTTTTCCCACACCAAGACAAGGAAAACAACCCTTATCACTAGAAATGGAGACAGCACCAAGATGAGTCTGCACAAAGAAACCTTACTGTAATCCTTATCCACCATTAGTTTCCCCTGTATTTTTATATTCTCACAGTTGACCACTTCTATAAGCCCAAACCCCATTTTCTTTATGTAGTTACTTCTCCTCAATTTATCATCCTTTGTTAAGATGGTATATGAGCCCCAAAGTCTAATCACTTCTTTGATTTTTCACTTCTTTTCCATGAAGCCTTCATGAATGGTAAAAATATTAACATCAAATAAAATTGGTATGCTTTTCTTCTGTTACTCTGTCTTTTGTCAGTTACTTCATAGGCCTCAGGTACAGAAACTAACAGGATAGGGAAATGTTTTTCTTCCCCTACAGAGTTATCAATGCATAGTTGGTATTTAAGTCCAAGAACCTGAGGGATCACTTGCCTTCTCCCACTCTCCAGGACATCTCACAGGCTTCTGCTTTTGTTCTCACCTCTCTAATCCTTTCTTCTCAATCTTTCTTGCTCGGTTCTCCACTTCCACTCTTCTTCTTCCCAATGTTAGAGTGTCGATGGCTTTCCTATCTCTTTATATGCTTTAATCCATAACATAGAGCCACAACTTAAATAAGAAATATTAGGTATTGATATCTAGGAGTTACTGGTGATCCCTGTAGGCCCACCTCGTGTCCTTTCCCACTGCTCCTGACTACCTGCCTACTTTTCTTCACTCCCTCTAGAATACTTCCCACGCTTCTGAATCTTTTCTCTTTGCCCCTGGGCTCTGTCACTTTTCCCTAGGGTTGCCTCTGAAATTCAGATTTTTCCTTGCTTTATACAGTAGACAAATTGGTCTCTTTACTCTCTCTTGGATTTCTTTGTACACATTTTTGTAAATTAAGAAATTCATTACCATGTTGTGCTAAACAAAGCATTCTCCAATCTAGATCTCTCTCTGGAGGACTGATGAATAGGTAGGAATTTGAAAAATTCAGTTTCCTGGGAACTTCCATCTCAGTAAGTGGAAGGGAATAATATAGAAATGTATTCTTATTGATCAGACTTACGCATACTGGAAGCTGATAGGTTTAGCTTTTTTGTTCTAAATAACACTTTCCCTCGGTCCATTTTATATGTTAAACATATACATGTGACAAAATCAAAGAGAAAGTTCTAGGGAACTAGAGCAAATAATGGAGAGCCCTTTTTTGGACATCATTTGTATAAAAGCATTTTAAAATATGTAGTTAATAATGTTAGTGATTTAATGTTATCACAAAGAAAAAAATTTAATGTAAAATAGATCTAATATAAAATGCAATGTCTAATATTATTTGAAAAGTAAATTAATATTTTAAAATAAGTTGATATGTCCACTCAAGCATAAATTTAGCCAGGCATGGTGACACGTGCCAGTAGTCCCAGCCATGGGGAGGCTGAGGTGGGAAGATTACCTGATCCCAGGAGTTCAAGGCTGTGGTGAGCTGTGTTTGTGTCATTGCACTCCAGCCTGGGTGACAAAGCAAAACTTCATCTCTTAAAAAAAAAAAAAAGAAGAAGAAGAAAGAAAAAGAAAAAGAAATGGCATAAATGAGACAATAAGTATGTACCATTGAAAAACAAACACAAATACTTTTTTTTGAAAAAGTGTAACAAATTTTAACCTAACATTAGACTAAGAATATATAAAAACAATCACTTCATCTTCTTAATTAAAATGGTAATTATTTTGTCATTTTGAACAGAAAAGGTAGCAGTATCATTCTCATTCACATATGGAGTTCTCATGGTTTCCCCTTACATTTGCTTTAGTCAGGGTTCAGTGCAAAAGAGAGAAACTAATGTAGTGTTCTAGTTCGAAAGATACTTAATTAGGAGAATTAAATGCTTCCAAAATCATTGAAAGTGTAAAGGACCATGTGCCACATTGGGCCTGCCTGAATAACTGCCAGACCCTACAGGACTAACCAGCCAGGGAAACCTCTCCCTTAGAGGAGCCAGGAGGCCACCATAACAACACTGAGTTCAGTAGACTACTAAGGGAGCTGTGATCCAACTGCCAGGAAGCCAGGATCAGAAAGTTCTTGCCAGCATTGCTGCCGTTGCCTCCTACTCTCACAAAGATCAAGACTGCACGCTAGAGTGACACTGAAGAAAAACCGTCTCCATGACCTTGCTGGCCAACAGCAGCAGGAAGATGGCCTCCTCTTCACATTTGTTCTCCTGATATTCTACCAGTGTATCTAATTAGAACTGGAACCCTAGCTGAGGGAGTCTGGGAAACGGAGACTGCTTTCCATCTTTTGCTGCGTGCCAGCTGAGCATAACTAATATCATTATTTTCCTTCTTAGGGTAACCAGTTCACTCTTGCCTTTTCACCTTCCTAAAGAACCACTGTGAGACCACTTTTCTCCCCTCACTCCCTTCTTCACTATGTATGTTTCCATACCTACATCTTTTCTTTTTTCTCTTCTTTTTCTTTCTTTTCTTTTCTTTTTCCTTTCTTTCTTCCCTCCCTCCCTTTTATTTTTCTTCTTTCTTTCTTTCTCCTTCCTTCCTTCCTCCCTCCCTCCCTCCCTCCCTTCCTTCCTTCCTTCCTTCCTTCTTCTTCTCTCTCTCTCTCTCTCCCTCTCTCTCTTTTTTTCTTTCTTAGCTCAGGTAACATGTTGCCCCCACAGTGGAAGCTTCTCTAAATTATTTCTTCAGCAAACTCAATTGGCCCTTTTGCTGGGCTCCTACAACATTTTGTAGAAGTCACTGCTATAGCACATATAATTTACATCATAAGTTGTTGTTTTTCTTTCTGCCAGACTGTGAACCTTTCAAGGGCAGGTACTATGTTTTAGTCTTCTGTTCTCAATGTCTAGTCCAGGGTCTGGCTCAGAGTAAATAAATGTTGATGAAGTAAATAATGAATGATGAAAATGGCATAACCCTTATCCTCTGGAGCTTTATTAGGTGAGGGAAAGATATTTATAAGGCAGACAAAATTCTACTGGGAAGTCTTCATCATATCCCAAAGGATCTATTTTCTATGTAGTGCTTTGTGGAATTTAGAGACAATCAATTTGACAAGAGGCTCCCTTAGATTTGGTTGAGGAAGCCCTTCCCTGTACAAGAAGAGACATTCTGGGAATCATTTGGCCTAGTTTCTTGTAAGTGTAGACTTACTTGAGAACAGAGCCAAGTTTTTTCCTTCCCCTGGTAAATGAACTCACTACATTTAAAGTGGTATATCAGTATATTTTAGGGCAAACAGCAAAAAAAAAAAAAAAAAAAAAAAAAAAAAAGGTTCCCTTCCTAAGCTATACCTCCTGAGGAAAGGGATTTGGGGGTCTTGATATTTCATCTGCCAAATGGAGTATCTTCTATCCATGTTGACAATCTGAAGGTCAGTGTATTCAGTACTCAATTGCCCTAATAAAATAGTCCCCAGCGGAGGTCTTTTCAGATTATTGCAAGAACAAACCAGGCTTACTGAAGTATTTTCACATACAATTGTTATACTGACTTTCAACTTCTGATAATAAAATAAATGCTGAAATTTTAGAGTGTACTTTTAAGAAATGCCTGAATAAGTCTACATTTGACTAATCAAAGGATAAGTTTACTCATCCAGTTTTAAATTCAAGCATGAATATAATTTTTGTAATTAATATGTATGTTCACACTATCTACAAACCGATATTATAATAAGTGAATTTCGCTGTCATAGTTTTTAAAATTTATTTCTATTTTCCCTAACTTATCCTTTTGAAGTGCTTTCAGACTGAGAAAGTTGCAAAAACTAATATGAAGAATTTTCACTCTTTACCTGGCTTCTACAAATGTTATCATATAACTATAGCACTATTTTTTTTTTTTTTTGAGATGGAGTCTTGCTCTATCATCCAGGCTGGAGTGCAATGGCGTGATTTCGGCTCACTTCAACCTCCACCTCCCGGGTTTAAGTGATTCTCCTGCCTCAACCTCCTGAGTAGCTGAAATTACAGGTGAATGCCACCACACCAAGCTAATTTTTGTATTTTAGAAGAGACGGGGGTTTCACCATGTTGGTCAGGCTGGTCTCGAACTCCTGACCTCATGATCTGCCCTCCTCGGCCTCCCAAAGTGCTGGGATTACAGGCATGAACCACCACACCCGGCCAAGAACCATTTTGGAAACAGGAAATGAATTTAGTGTTGCTAAGTAATCTACAGACCTTATTCAAATTTTGTCAGTTGTCCCACTAGTGTACTTTTTCTGTTCAGGAACCAGTCCAAGCTCACCAATTGCATTTAGTTTTCATGGTTCCTTGGTCTCCTTTAATCTGGGACAGTTCCTCAGTTTTTTTCTTGCATGACTTTGACTCTTTGAAGAGTACTGGCCAGTTATTTTGTAGAATGTTCTTTGATTTATGTTTGTCTGATATTTCCTGATGATTTAATTCAGGTTATACATTTTTGGCAAGACTATCATAGAATTGACATTGTACCCTTCTCGATGTGTCTTGTCAGGAGGAATGTAGTTGATGTGTCTCATTATTGGTAATGAGACACTTTGATCACTTAAAGTGGCATCTGGCAGGTTTCACTGCTGTAAACTTACTGTTCTTTCCTTTGAAATTAATATGCATTTTGAGGGGATACTTTGAAACTATGTAAATATTCTGGTTTTCATCATACTTTTGTCTATTAATTTTAGCATCCATTAATTATCTCTGCCTGACATAATTATTACTGTGGTGTTTGCCAAATTGTGGCTTTCTATTTCTGTCATTTGTTCTACATTTATTGAGCTACTACTGTAGAGAAGAGTTTATTTACTCATTTACTTATTAAATTATCAATTTGATTTGACCTTCTAAAGACTATCAGTTAGAAGTGGTTTGTGAGTGAGAGTCAACACTGACCTTTGTGCATTGCACTTTCCAGCCCACCTCATGAAACCTGCTCCCTTTGGTGATAACCGTGCAGCTAGATGATTTTTTTGCAGGGAGTGGGATGAGGGGTGCAGTGTCTGGAAAAGAGCTTGTGTAGTTTTGTGGAGAGGACCTACGGAACATCCATCTACAATGGATCTGTTTGCATTCACTGATTTATACCAGGGGTGAACAGCTTTCCAAGGAAAAGACTTTGAACTCTGTGAAAGCATTGTATCACATGGTCTGATGGACTGGTATAGTCCTCACAGGGACAAGAGTTTTGGAAAGAACAGTGCAGGACATAAGAGCAAGGAGCACCCTATAAGAGAAGAAGGAGCCCAGCCTGGCAAGTTAGACCCAGAAATAGAGCATGGGCTTCAGAGCGGGTGGAGATTTAAGATTGTTGCTGTAGAATTTTCCTCCACACAGACTTCTAGCAGTAAGTATGACCCTTGGCAAAAGCTGTTTGGCATATTAATTAAAGGAACTGTGAGAGTAAGTGGTCTGATACATTAGATCCACACAACCTTACTGTGGGACCCTGTACTGCTGCACCTGAGGGTAAGCCAGATGGGGTATTGTCCTTTTCACTTTGTAAGGTCAACTGTTTGGATTTCTAGCCTCAAGGACATTTCAGTTCCAGCTTTTCCAGCACAGCTGCAGGACTGTAGCTCATTGACTAGATTCGCTCTAGGCATTGTTGAGTTCCCACTCTACCATTAGCCAGGGGATAGCCATGCACTCAGGAGTTGTTTCAGTTCTGAGTGATACTTCTATGGAACCATCTGCTGCAGAGGCTCTGAAGTCCTAGTCCAGCTCATCAGAATGGGAAATAATGACAATGACTGGGTTATAGGCACATGTAATATCCCTGAAGTTGCTAGCAAATTTATAGAAATAGGGACACTATTAGACATTGGATCCCTCAGAAAAAAGGCCCTTGCCAGATGACAGCCCTTTGGCCTTGGACTTCCTGGCCTCCAGAACTATGAGCCAATACATTTCTGTTCATTATAATTAAAAAACAATGGATCTCTTACATACAGTTGAGCAAGTAGCAGGGGGTACTACTGAGGTTTGGATATTAATATTATGTTAAACAATTTTAAATTGGGAGGCCATTAGGCTGGAGTGGCTCCAAGCAGGTTAAGTTCCTATATCAGTAAACTGAAGCTCAATGTAACAGTAAAACAAAACTAGAAACATTATCAATCAGAAACTACCAATCCATCTCTAGCTAGGGTCTTTCCACTCTAATCAAGTATATTTTCTTTATGTTACTTCCATATTCAGCCTATAAAAGCTCTCTGCCCACACTCTTGCAGCAGAGCTCCTTCAGCCCCTTCTGGTTTTGAGTGTTGCCTGCGTCATGAATTGTTCTTTACTCAGATAAACTCTTGATAAAAGAAAAATATCTCAGAGCAGTCTGTGCTGTGTGAAGTATGCAGGCCCAGGCAGATGTGAGTACGGGACTTCAGTCGCGCTCCCACCATACGTGCCCATGCGTGGGGGCCATTATTTAAAGTTATTTTGTTCCTGATTAGCTGCCTCACTCATTATCTTCATGTTCCTGAAATGTGTGATACAAAGAACAATGTGTAGCCAATTAATAGCTTACATTATTTTAACATAAATTTTTAGTTTTAGCCCATACGCCCTAATTTTTTTTAACTATGAAATTTAAATTTAAAAAAAAGAGAGAGAGACGCTATAGCAGTAGCCGCAGTGGCTAAAGATGAGAAGATTCCTGTACCAGCCAAGGTGGAAGCAGCAATTACTCCCCAGTCCCCACTGACTGCAGGAACGGGAAAGTCACCCATCTGGGGGCCACAACATTGAAAGCTTGAGACAGCAGGACTGGTCTGGACCTGAGGAGTAAAAGACAACACTTCCAGCCAGGCCTGGGACTTGCATAGGGGCAAACTGTCCCAAGCTAGAGAAAATGGGTAAGAATTGGATAGACACCACCGGTATTGGGAATGAACAAATGTGTTCTGATTGATTATTTGGAAAAAGCAGACATTCCAGGCGTAGGGAGTTCTAAAGCCTTGGGGCACTTGAGTGGGTAAACTTCCCAGGAGCAAAGTTTTCCAGGCATGGCTCCCTGTGGTTCACCTCTACCAAGCTTAACCTACCTTCCACTTAGGCAGAGTGGAGAGGCACCTCAGCATAACCCAGATCTTAATAAAAACATCTCATTTCTTAAAGGCTGTCAAAGAATGGGTGTGAGGTTTAAAAACATTTCTGAGCTTGATGGAAGGAAGGTGGGTGGTGATAGTTCATGCTCCCTTTCCTACAGACACTTGAGTTACTTATCATTTTCCTTTCTCAACCTGGTTTGATATTAGGATTTCTTTTGCTTCAGTTGTTAAGTTCTCTTATAGTACTTGTTGTTCACAGGTGAGTGAAGAGCTATTCTCTGCTTGTAACCTTGGAAATGGGGGAGTGTTTAGGAAATGACACAATGAAGTATTAAGCCTGAAGCAAGAAAGGGAACTTCAGACAGAATTACAACTATCACTGAGAGCTAATAGAAGCCACACACATAGAGGAGTGTTTTTAAATTATTTTTTTGTTGTACTTTGTTGAGTTTCCTGCTTTCAGTTTTCCTAACTTAGCCACAGAAAGTATTTATAGGCATGAAAAACATATTGGCTGGATTTCCTATAAGACCTTCACTTTTTAGAAAACAAGCAAACTCGGATTTTGTCATACTAGCAACTAGGGCATAGCTCCTGCCTCTTTTCATTACTACACACACACACACACACACACACACACACCCCACATACACACACACACCCCACATATACACACACACACCCCCACATATACATCCATATCCACAAACACACACACACCCCCCCACATATACACACACACACCCCACATATACATCCATATCCACAAACACACACACACCCAACATACACACACACACCCCCCAAATATACATCCATATCCACAAACACACACACACCCCACATACACACACACCCCCCACATATATATCCATATCCACAAACACACACACACCCCCCACATATACACACACACACCCCACATATACATCCATATCCACAAACACACACGCACACACCCCACATATACACACACACACCCCACATATACACACACACACCCCACATATACATCCATATCCACAAACACACACACACACACCCCACATACACACACACACCCCACATATACATTCATATCCACAAACACACACACACACCCCACACGTATAAACATACACACCCCACATATATACACACACACACCCCACCTATACATCCATATCCACAAACACACACACATACACACACACACCCCACATACACACACATCCCCCACATATACATCCATATCCACACACACACACACACACACACACACACGTTTGTGTTTGGATAGAGATATATGTCATAGACTATTAACTGCTAGGGATCTTATAGGTGATAAGTTGATGTCTTCATTTCACAGATTAGAAAATGGAGGATTAAACAAATAAAATGAGCAGAATGACCCAGTTGGAATTTAAATCCAGATCTTCTAGCTCCAAGTTAAGGTCTCCTTCACTGGTGAAGCACTGTCAATGGGCTCGTAAAATCCCTGTCATTTTAAGGAGTTTTCCCTTGAAGTTAGTATGGTATTGTGGTTTCTTGATGGTACAGATAAGTCCTTGACGTGGTAGTCCTTTGGCAGGCACATGAGAACAGAATGGTGCAGCAGTTGCTGTATTATCTCTAGCAGCATGTGACAAAAGAGCTGGTTTGGACATTCAGGCATTCATCCTTTACTCAATATCATTTACTCATGCAAGTAGAACCTGTATTAGGTTCTGAGAGGAATGGTAGATGAATAAAATTAATGATTGCATAGATACTTTAAAGAATATTTACAGTAAGATCCCAGAAGGGGAGAGAGAGGAATGAGTGAGCATTGGCTATACACCAAAATATTAACCATAGTGGAATTAAAGGCTACTCCTTCTCATCTCCTTTTTTTTTTTGGTTAATCTTAAATTTCTACATTCTGTATAATGAACATTCATTGCTTTTAGAATTAAAAAAATTATTTTTAATTAAAAAATTGACTAATAAGACATGTTATGGCTTAAATGTACTTGTCCCTTCAAAATTCATATGTGGAAACTTAACCCCCAAGAGGATGGTATTCAAAGGTAGGACCCTTGGCAGATGATTAGATCTTTGGGAAGCCTAAAGCCAGATGTCTATATTTTTTGGTTACATCATTCAGTACATTCCACTTATGATTTCGGCCAGTTTGAGTTGGGTTTTGTAATAGTGTGTATGTGTATATGAGTCAGCATCCTGGCAGTACACGAATGGCACACTTAAATGAGGTAACTGGGCAGATAGTGAAAGACTATACACACAGATGTAGGGATTAAGAGAAACCAATGAGAACTATCGATATCAGGCCTTCTCATCCTTAGGCCTGAAAGGACAAAGGGAAAAACTGGTTTCCCAGAATCCAGAACTTGGAAAGAGAGGTAGCTGTAGCTTCAGGAGAGGGCTACCTGACAGGAGCTGTGGCCTCCGTGAGTAAAGTGGCCTGGGAAAGCAGGAAGGGGACCAAGAAATCAACACTCCCTCCCCTCTCTCCTCCCACTCCTCAAACTCCTCTTGGTGGTTCCATTGGCTGAACTTGAGTGGAAGTTAGAGGGAAGGGAGGCCATTTAAACAGTCTATTGAAGTCAGCCTCTTGGGCACTCAGCATGATGCAGAGGGTGAAGAGAGGATCTGGAGGGCCACAGAGAACAGTCATCGTCCTGCATTCTAATATAGTCACGCGTTGCTTAACAGCAGGGATATGTTCTGAGAAATGCATTCTTGGGTGACTTCGTCATTGTGTGCACACCATAGTATACCTTCACAAACCTAGACGGTGTGGCCCAATACACACCTAGGCTATGTGCTACAGCCTGTTACTCCTAGGCCACAAACCTGTAAAATACGTTACTGTACTAAATACTGTAGGCAGTTCTAACGCAGTAGTATTTGTGTATCTAAACACATCTAAACATAGAAAAGGGACAGTAAAAATACAATATTACAGTTTTGTGGGACTAACGTCACATACACAGTCTGTCATTGACCAAAATATCATTAAGTGGTGCATGACTGTTTATTTCTCACAAAGGACCCTGGTATACGAGACAACAGTTAATAAAGAAATGACTATAACGACCATCACAACAGTGTGATTACCTCAAATTACTCACTCAGTCCCACTTATTGAGATTCATTGTTTTGAGCACTTTGAAATAGTGCAAGGAATTTAGAAGTTACAGTTGCTAATCTCTTTTTTTTTTTTTTTTGAGACAGGGTCTTGCTCTGTCACCAGGCGCCAGGCTGGAGCGCAGTGGCGCGATCTCAGCTCACTGCAACCTCTGCCTCCTGGGTTCAAGCAATTCTCCTGCCTCGGCCTCCGGGTGGCTGGGACTCCAGGCACGCGCCACCACGTCCAGCTAATTTTTTTGTATTTTTAGTAGAGACGGGGGTTTCACCATGTTGGCCAGGATGGTCTCGATCTCTTGACCTCGTGATCCGCCCGCCTCGGCCTCCCAAAGTGCTGGGATTACAGGCTTGAGCCACCACGCTCGGCTATCGTTGCTAATCTCAAGGCCATAACAACCAAACATGGTACAATGAGATATTATAAATGAAAAACAAGATTAAGGGGCTAAAAAGATTTTTAAAATTCAGGCTCCAGAGGTGGACCAATCAGCATATTCAACTCTCCTGGCCACAGTTATTGGGCACAAGAGCCAAAGGAGTCAATGCGACAGAATGACTCCTAGGACTTTGAATTCTGTTAGAAGAGACCTGTGTTCTTCCTTTCCACTGTTATTTGAGAATGTTAGGTCTAGACTGCACCAGGCATTTTACCACCCTGAGAGAAGGACCTCAAGCTGCTTGGAAACCACTCTTATAGAACCTGAAGATGAAGTCAAAGGAAGGCAGCACAAAGAGAAAAATCCTTGGTGACAGCATTTGAATCACTAGATTAACTCTTGCCTGAAGCCAGACACCTAGACTTTTTAATTACTAGATCTTGTATGTTTCCTTTCTGATTTAAGTCAGTTTGAGGATTTTGTCACTTGCATTATAGAACATCCTAATTAATCCACCATCCAAAGAAACCAAGATAACTAAAACAAACTATTTTTTTTAAATAAAAGATTTTAACGTTCATGGAAAGTGAGTTTTCACACGAATTATTATATTTCATAGCATCCACCCAGATTTAGTCACCTTTTTTATGTACTAACACATGTAGGTTTTTTTTTTAAAAAAATAAAGCTCTTATTCTTTTTCTCTTAAAAAAAAGTCTGTTTATTTTCCCCCTAGACTGCTAAGCAGAAAAAAGCTCTTATTCTTACCCTTTATCTTAATTCTTAAAGTCCTAATTTATGATTTCAGCATTTCAGTGACAGTAATCATAAGAAGTAACCCGATTAAACCATTGACTTTACAAAATTCTCTGTAAGGGAAGCAGTACTTAGAATATCTATTGTGGATGTTTGTCTGAAGAATTGGTGGGTAATAAAGGCTGGTAAATAATGATTTTTTTTAATGCCTCTGGCATGAAATCAGTCATAAATCCTGGAATAAAGACTTTTTCCCCCATATACTCCCAGGACTAAAAATGTTGCCTTTTAGTCCTGTTTAGAATTGTCTTTTGGATTTGCTGATAAACCCTCTCATGTCTATATGACTTACACAATCAGATGTTGGCTGATGCATTCAGATGCTTGTGCTGTGAATCTTTATTTATTTGCTTGCTTAATTAAATGAGTGGTTTTGGTGACAAACCAGTAACTCCAATCTCATTAACAATTAACCACTCGATCATCACCTAATTCCTAAGAAAAAACTACCATGAATAAAAGTACTTGACTGGGTGCAGTGGCTCATGCCTATAATCCCAGCACTTTGGGAGGCCAAGGTGAGTAGGTCCCTTGAGCCCAGAGGTTCGAGACCAGCCCGGGTAACATGGGGAAACCCCTTGTCCACAAAAAATGCAAAAATTAGTGGGGCCATCGTGGTGCATGGCTGTGGTCCCAGCTACTTTTGAGGCTGTGGTGGAAGGTGGGAAGATTGCTTGAGCCTGGGAGGTGGAAGTTGCAGTGAGCGCCTCTGTACTCTAGCCTGAGTGACAATGTGAGACTCTGTCTCAAAAAAAAAAAAAAAGTTCTTTCTGCTGTTTGGAAGGAAGCTATTTCTATTTATTCAGTCTTTGGGAACCTAAATATGTGTCTGAAAAGAAAACGTTGCTGTACTAGAGGATGATGATTGAAGTCCTGAAAATATCAGGAAACTGTTCTCAACTATTATGTGTTAAATGGTGCTAGTGCTTTCTGTAAATACTTGTAATCTCTGTTTGCAGGTGAAAGAAGGCTGAAGCTGAGTTCTATTATCAAAGGAAAGAGCTGCACTGTATTTGAAATAACTCTAGCAAATACTGTGCTTCCTGCACAGAACCTGTTGGATGACTCACATAAATGTCAAAGGACAGGTTGACATTTTAGCAAGTGATCCAGTCTGGCCCATGTAGAATAAGACAGACATTTCTAGTTTCTACACTTTGCAGGGTTCAGAGAGCAGCTGAATGATGTTTCTAGTCTATGATCCAAAGCAGCTAATGACAGAGTTACCTTAGAAGAGAAACAGGCTTCTGATTTATAACACAAGGCTAAACATTGCCTTGGAGATATTGTGTGATGTGTTCAGTTAAATTATTGAAATAGCTTTGCAGCAGTGTGGAGGAAAGACTTAGGCTTAAAACAGAGAATTTGAGGATTGAGATAAGTCCAGAGAAGTGGCAGGATGAGTGCAGATGCAAGAGAAACGCTATGTCAATACCATATCATAAATATAGCTCATAGACTGCATACTCTAGTGTATGTCTGGAGAGGCCTGTGCCCTTGATGAAAGAGGAGATTATGTCCTTGTCCCCCAGTGTCATTTGCATACATTCCTGGAGACCTTGGGGCAGTGAGTGGGAGACTGGTTGAGATGACCATTACAGGAAAATTGAACAACTTAAAGGAAAGTATGGATATCTTACTGTTACAGGAAGTGCTTAGGAGGTGAGGTACTCTGAATTTAGAGTGCGATGGCCTAAGGGATTTGGAGTCAAGAAGCAGGACATGGGATGAAGATACATCCGCTGTCAAGCTATCATTACAACAGGGAGAAATATCCCTCTACAGAGTGAGACTGGTGAGACTTCCAAGAATTGAATGATGGGCGAAACTCTTTAGGGTGAGTTTGCTCGTCTGGGAACGACAGAAGTCAGAGCCCTAATTTAGGTGAACTGCAAGACGGGTTCAGCAGGAGGAAGTGGCTGGAAAAGGGGAGGGACCAGGAGCCAGGTGGGTGATTATCTGCCAGGTGCTCTCCTGAGGGCATGTATCTTCACTAGTGGTGCAACTAGAAAGAGGAAATCCAAAGCACAGTCCCTTCTCCTCCACCTGGCACACATCAAAGCTTCCCTCTTTTCCTATAAGCCAAGGTAGAAGGTCTGGTGCAGAATAGACGATATGGGTGAGGGGTGAGTCAGTATCGTTTTTCATTTTGGTGGTTGGACTCAGTTTAAAAGATGGATGTCTTAGGGTAGTAGGTAGCATAGTTTTCCTAGCTTTGTTGTCACAGGTGATAGAAGCTGGACCATAGGCTAGGGTCACATCTCCCTTGATTCTCCTTCTTTGTTCTCCTTCCTCTTTCAAGCTCTCTCCTAGGTACTTTTAGTCAGACTACAGATGGAATTTTGGGCATTTGCTTTAGAGAGAATTTTCCCAGGTAGCCTTTGCTTTAAACAGACTTCGTTATACATTTTGCTTTGCCTGGGGCCTCTTTCTCCTGACACAGATGTGTGGGCCCCTTGTAGCCCACAGACCCAGTGTCACACAGTAGTGGCACAGGCTTGGTTTTGACATTGGTTTCAGGTACCCAGTGAAGAGCACTTTCTGTAAGAACAGTGGGATGGCAGAACCCATGATGGTTACGAGCATGGAGGCCTCCAGTGCAGGAGCATCTTCAGTGGTTGCTGATCCCCAGAAGGGAGACATATTCTCTTTCTTTTTGCGTTTCCAAAGGCATAATCTTAAGAGGGAGATAGAAAGATGTAGTTAAGAAGTAGGGTTTTTAGGTTCTGTTAACAGCTGGTTTATTACCTTTTCTGGAACTTTCTCACAATGAAATAAGCTATTTCTCTGTGTAGGAGTACACCTGTGGGGGGAAAAATGTGTGGAAACCTAGCTATTCCCAAAAAAGGAGCACAAAAAGAAGGACATCTGAGATTGCTGAATACTTTTTAGATGACAAAGAACTTAAAATCTTAAGAGGGGACTTACAAAGACTTGAACGTCATCTAGTATTTACCCCTTTTTCCTTAAACTTGAGTTAGCTAAACACACACACACAAAATATTCCTGCTTATAATAAATGCTCTAATCCACAAACTTGCTGGATCATAAGCTCTGCAAAGGTAGGGCCAGTGGTGTTCCTTTTTTGTCCTTAGCCTGCAGCACCAGGCCTGGCACATAGGTTCTTAGTAAATATCGACTGAGTGAATGAATTGTTGAACAGCTCATACTGAAGAACTGATACTGAGAATCTGTAGAATACTTCAAAAGGGAATGATTACAATGCATATATTAAAATGGGAGGCAGTCACTGCTGCTGCTGCTGCTGTTAGCTGTGCAGGCGAGCATCCCCAGGCAGCACATTGGAAGTTGTTTGCCACCGCATCCAGCCCTTGCCAAATACATCCTATTTGCCACACATACAATGTGAGGTCCGTCCAGCTGCAAAGTGGGCACCATGGTGGAGAAGTTTCGCTGTCTCTA
The DNA here is from genome assembly GCA_963573385.1 of Cacajao melanocephalus. Classification (NCBI taxonomy): domain Eukaryota; kingdom Metazoa; phylum Chordata; class Mammalia; order Primates; family Pitheciidae; genus Cacajao; species Cacajao melanocephalus. The sequence continues at coordinate 46,701 of CAUYLG010022813.1, forward strand.
CTGCAGGGACCCCTTGCAGAGGAAAAAGTATGTGCAGAAGGGTGCACATTTCTGTTCAGCTGCAACTAAAAAATAAAAAATTAGGTAGATTGACTCTTCCGCATGTTTCTCAGCCACCACTGCTGCCTGAAGTGCTTTGACAAGTTCTGTGCCAGCACCTGCATGGAATGCCACAAGCCTATCCGTGTGGACTTCAAGGAGGTGCACTATAAGAACTGCTTCTGGCATGACCCCTGCTTCCACTGTGCCAAGTGCCTTCACCCCGTGGCCAACGAGACCTTTGTGGCCAAGGACAACAAGATCCTGTGCAACAAGTGCGCCACTCAGGAGGACTCTCCCAAACGCAAGGGGTGCTTCAGGGCCATTGTGGCAGGAGATAAAAAATAGAGTACAAGGAGTACAAGGGGACCATCTGGCACAAAGACTGCTTCACCTGTAGCAACTGCAAGCAAGTCATGGTGACTGTAAGCTTCTTCCCTAAAAGGAAAGACTTCTACTGTGTGACTTGCCATGAGACCAAGTTTACTAAGCATTGCATGAAGAAAACAAGGCCATCACATCTGGAGGAGTCACTTACCAGGATCAGCCCTGGCATACCGAGTGCTTTGCGTGTGTTACCTGCTCTAAGAAGCTGGCTGGGCAGCATTTCACCACTGTGGAGGACCAGTATTACTATGTGGATTGCTACAAGAACTTTGTGGTCAAGAAGTGTGCTGGATGCAAGCACCCCATCACCGGGTTTGGTAAAGGCTCCAGTATGGTGGCCTATGAAGGACAATCCTGGCACGATTGCTGCTTCCACTGCAAAAAATGCTCTATGAATCTGGCCAACAAGCACTTCGTTTTCCACGAGGAACAAGTATTTTGCCCTGACTGTGCCAAAAAGTTGTAAACTGACAGGGGCTGTTGCCCTGTAAAATGGAATTTGAATCTTGTTATTTGTGTCCTTACTCTCTGCCCTATACCATCAATACGGAAGAGTGGCTTTTCCCCTCTTTAAAGTTCTCCTTCTGTCTTTTCTCCCATTTTACATTATTACTCAAATAAGGGCACACAGTGATCATATTAGGATTTAGCAAAAAGCAATCCTGCACCAAAGTAAATTTCTGTTCAGCTGCAACTAAAAAATAAAAATGTAGGTAGATTGACTCTTCTGCATGTTTCTCATAGAGCAGAAAAATGCTAGTTATTTAGCAACTTACTGATGTAAGTTGAGATAAAGCCCCCACTGAGATGCCTCTTGCAGCTCAGCTGGGACCTACCGTGTAGTCACGTGACATGCAAGAGTTGCAGTGGTTGTTTCAACTCACTGCTCACTCTCTTTTGTGAGCAGGAAAAGAACTTACCAACATGCATGGTTTAACTTCTTCATCAAAACTCTGACCTTCCTTCTGTTCTTTTGTGCTTTCAAATGACTAATATGAATTTCCAGAAAAATTAACATTTGATCTTAGCTGTAATTCTAAATTGACCCTTCCCTGTACTAACGTTTGATTTCCCCTTGGGGCATGTTTCTGAGTGTTCCTACTTTAAAGCAGGGAACATCAAGGTGATTTGGGAAGTGTAGGCAGATCTGAGAAAATGAGCCTGTTTCGGAGGGACATTGTCACAGCAAATACTTCTGGAAACTTAACAAAAGTAACCATGCTGTCCTTTTTATTGTTTTTAATTAGGAATATTTTTGTTTTAATTGATAGAAAAATAGTTCATAAGTTTGAAAACTTGCATGAAAATATTCTATGTATTCTCTTTTATTATTATTAGTATTTTCAGATGGAGCCTTGCTCTGTCACCCAGGCTTCAGTACAGTGGCACGTTCTTAGCTCACTGCAACCTCCGCCTCCTAGGTTCAAGCAATTCTCCTGTCTCAGCCACCTGAGTAGCTGGGACTACAGGTGTGTGCCACTACACCAGCTAATTTTTGTATTTTTAGTAGAGATGGGGTTTCACCATATTCATCAGGCTGGCCTCGAACTCCTGACCTCAGGTGATCCACCCACCTCAGCCTCCCAAAGTGTGGGGATTACAGGTGTGAGCCTCCGTGCAGGACCTGCATGAAAATATTCTAGCCCCTTCAGATGTTCCTGTAGTATTGAAATTCATCCTACAGAAGTAACTGCAAAACTCTATAGGGGGAGTTGAGCAGGTGCCAGGGCTGTCATCAACACAGATATGACACTACACAGCAGTGACAAGTTGCTTCCCTTGTAATGTAGTGTCTGCTCTTTGTCCATGTGTTAATGAGGACTGCAGAAATAAAATGATTCCTAGTTATCATTCTGTTGTGACTCCTAGGAATTTTCCTCAAGAGGAAATGCGGGTTTCCACCTCCCACTTACCTGAAATGCAGGACCACCTACTTACTGTATTCTACATTATTATACGATATAGTATAATGAGACAATATCAAAAGTAAACATGTAATGACAATATGTGCTAACATTCTTATAGGAGTGGTTAGAGAAGCTGATGCCTCATTCCTACATTCTGTCATTAGCTATTACCGTCTAATGTTTCAGTGTATCCTTACAGAAATAAAGCAGCACATGAATTAAAAAAAGAGGAGGATTAGTCCAGGAACTACAGAATGATTAAGTTACTTTATACTGTAAAAAATGTTAGTATCCCCATGATGTTTTCCTAAAATAGTTTGAAAATAATTAGAAGATTTATAAATGATAGTGTGTGTCTCTCCTCTCTTACCAAGGACTAAGGGCAAATGTATCAACGTACCTCATTTTACTGTGCTTTGCAGATATGGCAAGTTTCACAAATGGAAGATTTGTGGGAACACTGAGTTGAGTAAATCTATCAGCAGCATTTTCCCAACAGCATGTGCTCATTTTGTTAGCATTTGCTTAGCAATATTTTTAAATGAAGGTATATACATTTTAAAAGACATAATGCTATTGCACACTTAAACTGTGGTATAGTATAAACATAACTGTTAGATGCACTGGGAAACAAGAAAATTCCTTTATTGCAGTGGTCTGGAACTGAACCTGAAACATCTCTGAGGTATGCCTGTATACTAAAAAGGTAGTAAGAATTTTTTTTTTACAGTAACCAGATGTTTGATGCTTTTGTTTTGTTTGATGAGAATAACTTCTAGCACTATGAAACAAATAGCTATTTAATTCAGTAATAAGTTTAATAAACTTTTTGTAACCCCAGCTAGCAAAATAAAGTCACCTGCTTGGAAATGAGCCAAAGAGGAAGGTGAACTATTTTAGAAATGTAGTTAAAATGTATATGTAGTTAAAAAAAAATCTAAAAGCATTCATATTTTTTCAAAATGGCATTCAATGATGTTCAAGTAAACTCTTTCCTTTACTAGGGAGATTCGTTTTTCACAGCTGCACAATGATGTCTGTGGCTATTATCAGACACCTTGGACCTTGTGTTGATTTATGTAGAGGATTCCCTTTTCAGCGGATAGGCTGGATAAGTACAACGAATTGACTGTAACTCTCTATAAAACAGATCTTTCATATATCTGTAATAAAATAACAGTGTACATACTTACCATAATGAGAAACTGCATTTGCTTGAAGTATAATAAATCTTTAGTATTAGTGGGCAGAATAAAATATTCCATATAATTTAAATAACTAATGAAATAAAATAACTAATGGAAACAATTTAATGAAATTTTTAAAATTCCATGTATTTTAAATTGTACTTGTTTTTTGTGTTTTTTTTTTTTTTGAGGCAGAGTCTTGCTCTGTTGCTCAGGCTGGAGTGCAGTAGTGTGATCTTGGCTCACTGCAATCTCTGCCTCCCAGGTTCAAGTGATTCTCCTGTCTCAGCCTCCCAAGTAGCTGGGATTACAGGAGTGTGCCACCATGCCCAGCTAATTTTTGTATTTTTAGTAGAGATGGGGTTTCACCATGTTAGCTAGGTCTCCAACTCCTGACCTCAGGTGATCCACCCATCTCGGCCTCCCAAAGTGCTGAGATTACAGGCATGAGCCACCACGCCTGGCCCTATACTGTTTATTAAACATTGGTATCCACGCTTATTCTATAACTCTTATAGATTTATGTTGGCTGTTTAGTAAACAGATTTTTAAAACTTTTATTATTGAAAACTTCAAATATATACAAAAATAGAGTGAATAGTATAGTGAACCTCATGTAGTCAAAACCCAGCTTCAATAAATACCAACTCATGACGACCTTATTTCACCCATACTCCCAGTGATCTACCTACACCCTACCCTCTCAATGGATTTTTGGAAGCAAATCCTTGTCATGATATTATTGGGAGAAACACTTTTCCTTGGGACTCTTTTGTTTCTACACATCTTGCTGGGTGGACCAAGAGACTGCAAGCCCCTAACTTCTTTTGCCAGAACCATTTCTCAAGGTTGATTATGCAGCTGGTAGCCTTAAAAAATAGGTAACCCTTCCTTCCACACCCATCAACACCCCCAAACAAAGAGTAGGCTTGCTTACCGCTTGCTATAAAATTGGTGGTTTCCCCAAGTTGTGTTCCTCAGCTGTGAAGCAAACTCACTGTGTGGGCAGGTGTCCTCTGGGCCCCTCTGTATTGCTCCTGCAGCAGCTGGGGGCAAAAGGAACCAATATACATATGCTGATGTTCATGCTGTTACTGTGTCATGAGTAGTATAGTTCTTTGTCTCTGACCCATGAGGCTCATGTATTCTGTCAGTCTTCATAAAATAATAACAGGCTAATTTATTAGGTTGGAGGCAGGATCAAATCAAATCCCAGATACAATGCGTATCATTTTATCTGTACATATTTTAGTATACATTTCAAAAAAATAAGAAGTCTTTTGAAAAAGTCCGCAATATCATCTTTTTAACAAATAACAGTAATTTTTAATATCATTGAATATCCCAAATTATGTTCAGATTTCCCTAATTGTTTCATTTTTTACAGTGTATTTGAAAAAGGATTTGAATACATTTCATGATCATATTGGGTAATTTGAATTCAAAAAATTTTATTTTAGTAATCTATATATATAATTTGTAATTTTAACATACAAGTTGGTGGTATTAATTATATTCAGAATTTTGTGCAACCATCATCACTATTTCCAAAAGTTTTGCATCTGGGTAATTGGAATCTTAAGTGTTTTTCTTTTAATCTACAGGTTTTCCTTTTCCCATTCTGTTTGTCCTTGCATTTATTTCTTGGAGAAAATCAGATTATTTCTACTGTAGTTTCCCCACAATTTGGGTTTTTACTATTTTTATAACTGTAGTGATGTTTAACATGTTCCTTTGTTCCCTGCATTTCATGTAAATTGGTTTTTGGATCTAGAGGTTTAATTAGACTCAAGTTAATTTTTTTTGGTAAGACTTTCATTCATATGGGGTTTCATGGATTTCCATCAGATGGCACATAATATCTTGTTATTTCTCTTTTTGAGATGTTAGCAGCCATTTATGATTATTGCCTAGATTATTTATGTTCTGGGGTACAAAATAATGATATTCAAATTCTATTATTTCTCCTTAATAGCTATAATACTTCCCTAAAGGAAACAATTGCATAGTACTCCATTGTATAGATATTTACTCAATCAGTCTAAACATATTTTATAAGTCATAATATCCTATTTATGAAAAATAATTTTATTGTGATGGTTTTCCAACGAGAGAGGTTTTTGTACGTTGTTGCTTGTTTTTTATACATAAAGAGTACAGAGTATGCTTCACGCCTAAAGTAGCGTTTGAGAAAAATCTAAAAGTTATTTCTGTATGAGAATGTAGAATGTAAAATGTATTTATAGCAAGCAGCAAAATGTATTTTGTCACCCTCTAAAATAATCTGTTTGTAAAGTGTCCCTTTTGTTAAAAGGTACCCAGGAGTCTTTAATCTGGAAAGAAGGCAGTCTTGGTAGGGACAAGCAATTTCAATTTCATTTTCTTCCAATGAAGAGTACTGAGAGCTGGTGAGGGGCCTCCTTTACATGTGTTCTTCTGTTTCTTTTTTTAATGTGTGGATCTAAAATTAAGCACAGTCTCTTTTTTTGGGGTGATAGTACATGCCAAGATGGCATATTGGAATGTTTTCCTTAGAACAACATTGAGACACATTGGTGTCAATCAATCAATTACCAACTCAATGGACTGATTTAGCAGGAATACAAAACTCAAAAGTCACCATATTGATTGAACTTCATGATCACTTTGCCACTAAAAACATTAATTAAGCTTTTCTTTTTATCCATCACCACAGCATCTGTAACTCACACCTGGCATTTTGTGAAACTTCTGCATGCTGGGTATTATAGCAGGTGAAATGTCACGTGACCAAACAGTTCTTCAGTACACTGAAGGTCAGATAAATAGAAGGAAAGAGGAAGTGAAGCATTTTTCAAGTTATTTTTAGTAAAAATCTTGCTTCTCATTATTCATTGGCTTATTGCCATCTTAAATAACTTACAAAAGTTCACACATTTCTGAAATGTGGGAGGATTTTCTCTCTGTCCCTGACTCTCAGCAAAGGGACCAAGAAAGTAAAGTAACAATTCACAAATATATTTAATGGTTTGATATACTTTTTATGTCAGAAAAAAAAACTTGTCTTAGTAAAAAATCAAAGAAATGGAAGCTTAACTAAATTAGGCTTATAGGAAGATGATTTCAAAAGCCCACCTTCCAAATCAAAAAGTGAATGTGGGTAGCATGCAATTTGTGTTTACTAAACGCAACTTAGTTTTAGTACTCCACTGGTGTGAAATAAATTACTTCAAAACTTAGTGGCTGAAAACAACACACATTTATTATCTCACAGTTTCTGTGGGTCAGAAATCCAGGAGTGGCTTAGTTGGGGGCCTCTGGCTCAGGGTCTCTCATGAGCTGCCATCAAGCTGTGGGCTGGAGGTGAGGCGCCTTCAAGTTTCCTTACATGGCTATTGGCAGCCTCAGAAGATCCATTTCCAAGTTCATGTGGGGCTCTCCACAGGGCTGCCTGGAAACAAAGAATCTGGCTTCCCCAGGAGTGAAAAATCCGGAGAGAGCAAGCAAGCACACAAGACAGAAGTCACAAAAGTGACATGCCATCACACCTTCTGTATTCTGTTCATTAGAAAAGCTTCAATACCCCCAGCCCACCCTCCAGGGGAGTAGATATCACAAGGGCTTGAATACCAGGATGCAGGGATCCTTGTGAACCAAATCTCAGAGGATGCCTACTAGAGTTTTCTCATTTTAAATGTAAATTTTTAAAATAGAAAATATATTCTCATGGTTAAAAATTCAAAATGCATAAGAATGTATACAGTAAGAAGACTTCTTCAGACCCCTGTCTGCCAATCCCCTCCTTGAGCAAATTGTTATCATTTTCTTGTTTATCCTTTCAGAGACATTCTGCTAAACATCAAGCTGAAAACATGGGAAGCTACAGGGTGCGAGCAGAGAGCACTCCACCTTGCCAGCTCAAAGCTGCTTTGCAGAGATAACTCTTCCCCACCCCTTGGATGAAATCTCAAGTGGGCACTATGACTTTTCACCTCCCTCTCAGATAATAAGGAGTTCTCCAGTCACTTTCAGTCATAACATAGTTTTATTTCAGAAATAAAATACCTAGTCCTGAGTCATAGTCAAACTCCAAATTTTAAGTCTAAGCTTCTCCCTTTCCCTAGCTTGGGCCTGCTTCATGCCAGAAATCTGCATTGAGAAAAGGTGGAGTAGTGGTAGCTTGTGCATTTCTGTTCTGTACTTCCCGTTCTCTTCCGCCTCTTTGTGGGTCCACTGGGTTGCCTTTATCTCTTTCAGGGTTTGGGAATGGAAAATGAGTAAAGAAAAGGAGAGAGCTCTTTTTTCATTTTCAGCTCTTTTGGTTTTTTCAGAGATTTCTTCATGAAAACTTCCATCCGATGCTTTCTTAATGTTTGTAAATCTCCCCTTCATTAGCATTTGCTCCTAAGGATGTCATTTGGTGCTGGGGTCATTCAGCCCTGGCAGGGATCCCCAGGGGTAAGTCTCCTCCATGACAACTCCAGGAAGGCCGACTTTCTCCCCTTCTCATTGTCCATCTAGTCCTGGGAAATCCTCACACATCTTTTGTAATATCCTAGACTCTTTGGAAAACTGGCTTAGACTATTCTTCCTCCTTGAGGGCTTTTAGTTTCTCATACTATCTCGCTCAATTCCTTTAGGAATTATTATATCCTGGGGACAAAAAAGGCTCAATGTATCACTCCAGGAATTAGAATCCAAAAGAGGGGATGCATCTGCTGGTTGATCAAATGCTTGTCTTACAGGAAATGAAAGAGTTTTCTTGTAGAACATACTTCCCACATGCTGAGACACCTTTTAAGACAAAATAATTATAGTAATTAATTCTATTTTTTTCCCAATAACCCAGCATTAAACACACATGGCAGAGAAGCTGAGGTAATTTCAGGCATGGAGCATCTATTAATATGTAGTTGTGGGGGTCACCGTTGTAGATGCAGTGGGCTTTTTCTTTCTCTCAGAATCACAGTGTTTACATATGTAAAACAGGGTATCAGGGTGGCTCTAACCAGGGACAGTGAGCAATAGTGGAATTACAGAGAGGGAGAAAAGTAGATGGTGAGGTCAGGAAGGTAAGGGTGGCGGCGTGTGAGGAGGAGCACAAATGACATAGGTCTTTGGCTTTGGCTCTGAAGGCAAAGGGGAGCTATTTTGGATCTTGAGCAGAAGAGTGACACGATCTGTCTTATGTATTAAAAGGACCACTTTTTACTGTTTTGTGAATCAACTCTGGATAGGCAAGGGCAGAAGCAGGGAGAGCAGTTAGAAGGCCAATGCACGATTTCCCAAAGATTTAGAACCAGAAATACCGTTTGACTCAGCAACCCTATTACTGGGTGTTTACCCAAAGGAATATAAATCATTCTTTTATAAAGACACACGCATGCATACGTTCATTGCAGCACAATTCACAATAGCAAAGACATGGAATCAACCCAAATGCCCACCAATGATAGATTGGATAAAGAAATGTGGTACATATACACCATGGAATACTACATAGCCATAAAAAGGAATAAGATCATTTCCTTTGCAGGGACATGGATGGAGCTGGAAACCATTATTCTCAGCAAACTAATGCAGGAACAGAAAACCAAACACCACATGTTCTCACTTAGAAGTGGGAGCTGAACAATGAGAACACATGGACAGAGGGAGAGGAACAACACACACCGGGGCCTGTCAGGGGTTGCATTAGGAAAACTAGCTAATGCATGCAGGGCTTAATACCTAGGTGATGGGTTGATAGGTGCAGCAAACCACCATGGCACACATTTACCTATGTAACAAATCTGCACACGTATCCAATAACTTAAAATAAAAATTAAAAATTAAAAAAAAAGAAGGCCAATATAGTCGTTCAATGACAGATGATGGTGCCTGAGACCAGGATGCAGTGGTGGAGGTGGTGAGGAGTGGTGTGCTGGGGTTGGCTAGTTCACAAGAGCCAATTATTAAATGTTTAGGAAGTTTGCAAGCCAGTTGTTAAATACATCATTATTAAAAATTAAATCAAAGCAACATGTTAAATAAATTATGTACAACAAAAGTAATACATGCTTAAGACTCATCACTTTTTAATTGTTTTTACCTAATTATTTTACTATTATTATTATTTGTATTCTTGACGTTATTTACATCTATTATATCTGAGATTGTATCTGGTAGAAATACTCTATAGTCGGGTGTGGCTATGCATCTCTTCTCATTTCAGGATAGTCACCCCCAAGTGTCATGGGCCTGGAGAGAGGAGGGTAGCACTCCCGAGGGGATGATGATTTTTCAGAGGATGACAATATTCAGCAACATTAGGAGTTTGTCAGCCATGGTGGGAGTAATTTACACCACAGAAATTGGACATACCACAACGTGGGGCTCATTTTGTTTTTAAAGACAACTCCTTGTTAAACATTTACCAGTGCATCCTTGCTTATCCTTTTCCCAGTTATATCTAGGAATGTGCTACCACCCCATCCAATGTTTTCAGGGTTCTTCACTTCTATTATATCCCCAACCACAGAGGGAAAAAACTTAATAAAGAGGTTAATAAGTATTACTTATAACAAGATAGAATTAACATATTTGTACTAAGCTTCATGCCATGCGTACACAATTAGTTATGTAAAATCCCCATACCTGTGATTGAATTTTTAGTGCCGGTCCTAGCTTTAATCCCATAGTGCCTCGAAGATGCTCTTCTGTGAGTAATGGCAACGTTTCTCCATCAATTGCATGATCTTTAAATACCTTAATAAATACAAAAGGTATGAATTTTGTCTGAATGTCTTTTTTTAAAAAAAGTTCTTGTACCATCTAGATATTTTAGTTTTGGAGAAAACATTAAGACAGAAAAATTTGTGAAACCTTTTTTTAGTTGCTCTCTTTTCTGTGCTCAGTAGCACATTGCTTGTGCTCTTTAATAACCCTTGGAATCAACTGTACTTCTCTGTTTATAGAACTCAATTCCAACCGGGAATAGTGATTATTTGAAGGCCAGGTCCATGAATCATTGAGCAATGTACCCCAAATACAGAGGCTGGCATATGGTAAGAAGATGTATAATAAATATTGCTGGATGAATGAATGAATGAGTAAATGCTCTAAGTAAAGGGATGTGAGTAAAACCTGTCATGGTAAATTTCATCTCTCACATTTACAGATGTGGTATCTTCTGGCCATGCCTTAGATGCCTCGTAAAGGGAAGAGAGGAAAATGCTGCTGAGAGCTTCACTAGCGGACCTTTCCAGCAGCTCTGTTTGTCCTGACTCTGTAGTGGACACAGCATGCCTTCCTTTCTTTAAAAGCCAGGAAGGCTGCTGGTGGACAAAGATTCCAGGCAGATAGAGGGATACAAAATCTAGGCAGATTGATAGGATGGTAATTTCATGATCTTCAACTTCAACTTGCCTGGAAATCCTTCTATGTTCACTGTTGAGCTTTCTCTCCCTTCTATTTCAAGCTGTCTCCACCCTCCTTAAACTTTAGACTCTATAGGGAAAGTCCTCCCTCATTTTCAGTAGATCATAGTGCTTCCTAACTTAAAACAAAACAATAGATAAGAACTCCCTCTAATTCTAATCAATGAATCTAAAAACCTTTATTTTCTCCCACTGTCATGATACAATGGAAGAGAGGTCTTTTATCATTTAAAGACAATCGCTCCACATATACTGTGGGTCCTCACCCCTCCCACTTCCAGGTTTCACTCAATAGATAATCCCCCCTTTTCTCTTCACTCTCCTCTTCTTCTGGCTGTTTCCCATTGGCATTTAAGTCTTCACCATCATTAAACAAACAAAAATAATGAAAATACTTGGGAGAGAGATCCAAGATGGCCGATTAGCAACAGCTCAGGATTGTAGCTCCCAGTGAAAGCACAGAGAGCGAGTGGACGCCACAATTTCAGATGAATTTCTGTTGCCCACAAACTGGGAGCTACCCAGTGGAGGAGCCACACGGGTCGCCAGCGAGACTCTTTTGGCCAGCGCAGCTGTTTTGAGGGCGCCCCGGCATGGTGCGGCGCTTCTCAGTGCAGAGTATACGGGACTGGGTGCCCTTTGAGTCGGGCTCAGCTGGTCCCATCCCCACAAGAAGAACAGCAATTGGAAGCGCTGAGGACTGAGAGTTTCACAGTAAGCACAGCTGAACCCGGGAAGGCCTAGCTCTGTGAGGAAAGGGCGTCCACCGAAGGAAAACTAAGAAACAGAAAAAACTTCATCACCAACAAGACGGACATCCACTCAGACACAATCTGAAAGGTGGCAATTACAAAGATGACAGGTGGATAAATCCACAAAAATGGGAAGAAATCAGTGCAAAAAGGCTGAGAACACCCAAAATCAGAATGCCTCTCCTCCTACAGGGGATCGCAGCTCCTCATCAGCAAGAGAACAAGGCCTGA
>CAUYLG010022814.1:0-43070 GCA_963573385.1 Cacajao melanocephalus
AGGGGGAACACTTGAGGACAGGAGCTCAAGACCATCCTGGGCAACACAGCAAGATCTCATCTCCAGAAAAACCAAAAACAAAAAAAAAAATTAGCCAGGCACGGCAGCACGTGCCTGTAGTCCCATCTCCTTGTGAGGCTGAGGTGGGAAGATCTATTGAGCCTAGGATTTCAAGTTTACAATGAGCTATGACGGCACCATTGCACTCCAACCTGGTTGACAGACAAGAAAGAAAGAAAGAATGAATGAACAAAAGAAGGGAGGGAGGGAGGGAGGGAGGAAGGAAGGAAGAAAAAGTAGTGAGGGTGTGACAGAGTTCCAGATGGTAGAGGGGAGAAGGAGTAGCAAGATTGAAGTTAGACAGGCCTAGGTTCAAGTCCTACCTCCACCACCGAGTTTACTTGGATGAGCCATTTTACCTCACTGAAATTTAGGAAATGGTTATAAAATGCCAAAATGACTAAAAAATAAATTCTGGGAAATGCTGTCCGAATTCACAGCGCTATTGTTAGTGTTTAGCATTAGCAGCAAGTCAACAAATTGAACCAAATAGTTATGATATCGTTAAAGAGAGGAAAGAAAATTCCTAAAACATGTACCGGGAAAATCCAGACGAGCGCACCCTGGCCTCCCACCCACCGTCCCGGGCAGGGCAGGAGGCGCGCGGCTGGCCCAGGGCACCTGTGCGCGCAGGTGGGGCGGGCGCGCGGTGCAGCAGGTCGGCGATGGCGCCCCGTGGGCCGGCGAGGGAAGGAACAGGGCGGAAGGGCACACCTGAAGACGCGCAGCAGCAGGCAGGCGATGAGGAGGGTGGTGAAAGCGAACGCCACGATCACGGCCGCCTTGAGGGTGGTTAGGTCGCGGAGGAGGGTGGAAATGCGGGTCACTAAGGCGTTGCCGCTGCTGTTGGAGCTGCCGCCGCCGCCCGCCGCCCCAGACCCCGTCCGGGTGGCGTTCCCGGGGCTCGGGCCGGGCGGCGGCCGCGACTTGCGCTCGGGTGTGGGCTGCGGCGCGGACACGGAGTCGGCTCTGCTGGCGCGGGCGGCGGGAGCGACCAGGAGCGCAAGCAGCAGCAGCGGCAGGAGCAGCGCGGGCGGCGGCAGCGCGCGCATCGTGCGGTGAGGACGGCGCAGGGCTGGGCAGAGCGCGCGCGGCTGAATCCCGGGATCCGTACCAGCGCCGAGGCCTGCACCGGGGGATCCTGCGGCGCAGGCGGCTGCGCGGTGCTTGGCAGGAAGCTGCGGCGCCCGGAAGAGCCCGCGCCACCGCCGCCGCCACCACCAACACGTTGCAAGGAGTCATTCGACGGGCCGCGGCCCCACGTGGGCAGGGCAGGCCGCCCGGCCCGGGTCCCAGCTGCGCTCTGCCCGCCCGCGACCCCAGTTCCTCGGGACTTGAGACCCCGTGAAGAAGTACTAACTGCCACGGTCACGCTGGTGCAGGCGCTGTGCTGCACATTCCACGTGTTTTACTTATTTAATTCTACAACCCCCGTTGAAGACAGGTATTCTACGATCCTCATTGGATAATTGATTTAGCACCCAAAGAGCCAGCTCACAGCAACCCAGATTGTATCAGACTAAGAATTAAAGGCTGTGGGACCTGGAAATAGACCCCCATTTTGCACATCAGAAACTTAAGTCACCAGTGGAGTGGTTGCCTGATGTCCTATGCAACGCATAATTTCAGTATCTCCCCTAATTTCCCTCTTTCTCAAAAGGAGTTTCTTATTTCATGCGCCTCTGCTTATGAACCGGATTGGGATGTGAATCTGCATTAATACCTTTGCTGTGGAACACAGTTGGTGTGGTCAATGCCCCCCTGCCTGGCTGAGGTTTCTCCAGTGGGTAATTGGTTTATAAGCTAAATGATGTTTCGGTGGGGAAAGACAATTAAGGAAGTTCTAGCCGGAGGCCCGAAGGGCCTAAGTAAAACACGTGAAATGTGCAGCACAGTGCCTGCACCAGCATGACCATGGCAGTTAGTACTTCTTTAATGGGGGGTGGTGCAGAGCCCCTTCCTGAAGCACCAGAAGCCATTCCCAGGGATTCAGGCTTCCCCTTTTACACTCCAGATGAGTCCTGGCAGGAAGTTTGTCAGCGGTGGGTAAACAGCTAAACACACATGACAAGGACCCAGGGACCTTAAACAGCCCACTTCTGGTCCTGCTGGCGAAAGAGACAAATATAGTACAGTGTATTCATTGTCTATTGCAGCATAACAAATTGCCCTAAAACCTAGCAGCTTAAAACAACATGCATTTACTGTCTCACAGTCTGTGGGTCAGGAAGCTGACCATAGGTTGCCTGGGTCCTCTGTTTCAGGGCCTCTCCCAAAGGTGCAAACAAGGTGTCATCTGGGGCTGGGGTCTCCTCTGAAGGCTCAACTAGGGAAGGATCTGCATCCAAGCTCAATCAGCATTTTTTGGCCAGATTCAGCCCTGCTCTGGCTGTTTGACTGGAGCCTCAGTTCCCCTGGGGCAGTTGGCCAGAGGCTGCCCTCGGTTCCTTGGCATAGGGCCCTTCCAACATAGCAACTTGCTTCATCAAAGTATGCAAGTCAAGGTAGCAATAGAACAAGTCACCTAGCAAGACGGAAGTCACTGCCTTAAGAAACCTCATCACAAAAGTGACATTCTCACACCTTTGTCATAGTCTATTGGTTAGAAGCAAGTCACAGGTTTCATCCACACTCAAGGAGAAGGAATTACACAGTGGTGTATCAGGAAGCAGGGATCACTGGGGCCATCCCAGAGGCTGCCTGCCACACACAGTGCAATACATTTTGATTGTGGGGGATGGACAAAAATCAGATTATTAGAAGTCATCATCCAGGAGGTACTATTTGAAATGCATGTTAAATATGCAAGATGCCCCATTAATAAGAGATGTGGATAGATCACATGATTTAAGTCTCAGAACTCTGAAATACCAGCTTCTGGTATGTTAAAAATTTTTGCATTAGTAGAGAGTCAGCATCATCATATCAGTGCAACAGAATATATAAAAGAAAATTTTTAAAGAACCACCTGTGATTCCATGACTTTGGAGCACTGTTCTCTAAGGCATAAACCTCGGCTGCCGCAGCCTCTTGTTTTTGTACTTATCAGAAATTCCTGCATGATACAGAAAAGAGGTCCTGGGCTTTGAGCCTCATAGCCAGAATGAAAGGTTGACCACTGAGTGGCCTTGGCCAAGCATTTAACCACTGAATACCAGGTTTTCAATATCTGAAATAGAGACAATAGTACCTAGCTCAAGGCCACTGGGAGCATTTATAGAAGAGAGAAAACATTAGTGCTGCTTTCCTTATTTTGCCACAAATCATGTACTGATGGTCTATGTCAGTCATTAAACAATGCTTGATTGTTTAATGTTAACATCAGGAATGTAGAGAATATAAATGTTAAATTTTTTTCATAAAGTGAAACTTTAGATTCTTTCCTTCTCATTATTTGCTTACTTAAAAATTGCCCTTAATTAGAGTTCCTTAAAAACATTTTGATTAAAATAACCATAAACAATGACATTTTTAACATGGTAAACGGGCAACAAAACCAACTCTAGTTGATTTCAGAGAAGGGGAGTTTATTGGTAGCATGTCATGTTGCTTCCAGAATCGACTGTAAGCTGAAGCAGAAGTTCTAACAGTGGGATCTGTGAACTCCTGGATCTCTGAGACCCTTTCAGGGAATCTTCGAAGTGAAAACTAATTCCATAATGATAGTAAGACGTTATGTGTCTTTTTCACGACGTTGGCATTTGCACTAACAGTGCAAAAGCAACACTGAGGAAATCTGATGGTGCCTTAGCACAAATCGAGATAAATAATATTCATAGTAATTGTATTCTTCACAACTATATGCTATAGGAAAAAAAAAAGAATCAGTTTCACTTTAGAATGCCTTAAGGTAGCCATGAAATTATTAAATCTTGACCCTTGAGAACATTTTAATATTATATACGATGAAACGGGAAACAGGAATAAATCACTTCTGCTGTACACTTATGCATAATGACTGACTCAAGAAAAAGCATGTTTACGATTCCTAAAGTTGTAAACTGAACTGGCCACTTTTTTCATGGAACACCATATTTAATCGAGAGTGTGACTAACGAACCTCACACTTGGTCTTTGGCAGGCATTTTCTCAAAAATAACCAAAATGAGGCCGTCGCTTCAAGGACACCAACTGACGGTATTGTAGCCAATGATAAAATACAAGCCTTCAGGTGAAAATTAGAATTTTTAAGAAAACTTGTCAGTTAGGATGTTTTTTGCTATGAGCTTGACAGCTTCCCAGTGCTTCAAAATGTTTCTGATGATCTTGGTGGTGATATTAAAAAGTATGGGTTTTTTATATTAGGTAATGAAATATATCAAAATTTGAAAGATCTGCATAAATTTTTCCAAATGTCCAATGCATAGTGTTACAAAATCATTGCTGAGTTAATGATCCACTCAAAGTGTAAGACAGACCAATAGATTCTGAGGAAACAAAATATCAAATATTCATTGCTATAGTTTCATATTTCACATTGCAAATAATCTTTAAGAAACTACTACCTGCAAATTCTGGTATAGTATCAAAGAAGAAGTCCACAACTACCTGCAAAGGTCACTAACATTTTCCTGCCTTTTCTAGGTGAGGCTGGATTTTCTTCATGTTCTTCAACCAAAATAACAAATTGCAACAGATTGAATGCAAAAGCAGATATGAAAATCCAGCTATTTTCTATTAAGCCAGACATTAGAGAGATTTGAAAAAAAAATGTTAAAGAAAGGTATGCTTCTCTCTAATATTTTTGTTTTAGAAAATTATTTTTCATAAAACTATCTTTCATTTTTTTGGTAGAGATAGGGTCTTGCTATGTTGTCCAGGCTGGCCTTGGACTCCTGGCCTCTCAAAAAAAAAAAAAAAGAAGTGCTGACTTCAGAGAAACAGGTTTAGGGGAACAAAACCAAACTAAACAAGCAAACCAATTAGGATACTTTCTGCTATAAGAAACAGAAAACTCAACTTGAACTGACTTAAATAAAAAAGAAAATTTCACCCCAATTACCCTGATGTGATTATTACACATGTAATCAGAACATCACACGTACCTCATGAATATATACATGAATATGATATACCCATAATATTTTTTAAATTGTTTAAATAAAATGTTTTTTAAAATCACATTGTACAAAAAATAAAAATGAAATCTCTTCTTGCACGTAAAGGAAGCACCTGGGAGGGGAGGTTTCAGGATTGGTTGATTCAGCCACGTGCGTAATGTCAAGGGTCCTGGATCTTTCTGTCACTCCACTGCTGCCCGCAGCACTGACTTCAGCCTTAGAAGGGTGGCCACCTGGTCACAGGATCCACAAGGATGGCTGCAGTGGCAATCAGGGTGGCAGGCTTTCTTGCTCACATGTAGCAGGTGAAGAGAGGAAAAGATTTTTTCCAACTATGGAACATAAATCCTCCTCTCAGTCTGATTGGTCCATCTTGAGTTAGAGCCTGCCAGGGGACAATCATGCCCTGATTGGATGAGACCTGCCTTGGAACTAGGGTTAGGGCACCCCCCATGAAAATTAAAGATAAAGAAAAGGTTGTCTTAGGAACGAGGAAGGGGAAGCCATGGCTACTGAATAGGCTGCAACGCCCATTCCAACAGGCAAGAAACAAGGAGCTGAGTCTGTCTGGATTTGGAGAACCAAAGCCAAAATCAGACCTGAAGGATCTGGTTAGGAAAACAGCACTGTCCAGCAGATGTCTCTCAGGCTCTGCCATCACCACTGCTTCCTAAGCCACTGGACAGTAGATGCCTCTGCTGTGACCATGGCTCGAAGAGTGACTTTTTTTTGAGATAGGATCTCATTCACTCTCTTGCCCAGGCTGGAGTGCAGTGGCACGATCTCGGATCTCAGCTCACTGCAACCTCCGCCTCCCAGGTTCCAGCGATTCTCCCACCTCAGATCACCTTCCTGAGTAACTGGAACTACAGACATGCACCACCAATCCTGGCTAATTTTTGTGTTTTTCAGTAAGGAGGGGGTTTCGCCATGTTGGCCAGGCTGTTCTCAAACTCCTGACCTCAAGTGATCCACCTGCCTGGGCTTCCCAAAGTGCTGAGATTACAGGGACAAGCCACTGCGCCCAGCCAAGGTAGGTAGATATTGACGAGAGAGGTAGATGATAGATAGAGGTTAGAGATAAATGATAGAGAGAGAGGTGATAGATAGGCATAGAGGTAGGAGAGAAATACTTATACATATTTTCTATACACTATATATACATTCATATATGCACATATATATTTTATATGCACAATAAATACACGTCATTTAATTCTAATACATTACTTACTAATTATGTGACCTTGCTTAAACCTCCTAATACCTCAGTTTCCTCAACTGTAAAATAGGGCTAATAAGAGGATCTATCTCATGAGAGTATTTCAAGGACCAAGTAAGTTAATACTTGTAACCTGCTTAGCAAAATATCTAAAAAATGCTAAGTGCTCAGCAAATGTTAATTATTAATAAAATATCAGAGCAATGAAGAGGGATCATGGAAATGGCAGAAAATGTTTAACTGTAAATCACTTTTCCAACCTTCAAGGTTCACCAATATCTGAGGGAAGGAGTTTCTGACACCCTGCCTGGGACACTTCCAGGATACAACAATTGAGGAGCAAAACTGTTCCCTGAGTTAACAATGTCTAAGCCTCCTGGAATTCAGAACAGAAACACCCTTTGGACACCTCTCACCTATTTGCTGTTTTATACATATGTAGCCCAAAGGAAATAGGTCTCAGTAAAGTAAGCTAACTCTTTAGAAGACAGACGTTTTCCATTCTCTGTGACTAGCAGTTGACCTAAAACAGAAGGGCACAAAGAAACTATATTGGAAAAACTATATCAACATGGTTTTGTTGTGTTGTGTTGTGTTGTGTTGTATTGTGTTGTGTTGTGTTTGAGATGGAGTCTCTCTCTCTCTCTGTCGCCCAGGCTGGAGTACAGTGGCCGATCTTGGCTCACTGCAACCTCCACCTCCTGGGTTCAAGCCATCCTCATGCCTCAGCCTCCCAAGTAGCTGAGATTACAGATGCGCACCACCACACCCGGCTAATTTTTTGTATTTTTAGTAGAGATGGGGTTTCGCCATGTTGGCCAGGCTGGTCTTGAATTCCTGGGCTCAAGTGATCCAGCCATCTCGGCCTCCCAAAGTGCAGGGATTACAGGCATGAGCCACCGTGCCCAGCCCCAGAAATATACCAACATGTTAATAGCACTTATCCCTAGATGTGGAATCATGGGGCATTTGTATTGTCTTTACTGTATTAGACTTTTCTAGACTCTGTAATAAATATGTACTAATTTTTCAGTTTTCTTACATTCAGTACATATATTAAGCTTAACTATTTTATCTCCTAAAATGAATAATGACATGACTCACCTTTGTTTTTAACATACCCTCAAGCAAAAGGCTTACAAAGATGACCAGAGATCAAACTTTAAAGCATGTGTAAGGAGAATGTGAGAGGCAGACTCCCTTCCTGCTGCACCTCACACTGCCGACACAGTGTAGTGAAAATAATCTTTAAGGGCAGACTGAAAAGGGGTAAGAAAATTCCAGACAACAATGTCCACTGTGCATTGAGCTTTATAGGCAAAATCACACATACCTTTCAACCTTATGGGAAATAGGCATTAGCATCCCTATTTTGCAGAGGAGGAAACAGAAGCTTGTCAATTTAGGGACTTGAGAAGGGCACATTTGTGTAGGCAGTAGAAGAAAGGTCTGGCCTGGTAAGGGGATCCCCCTCAGCCCTTGGGGAGTTATTTCTACTCCAATTTGGAGAAGCTGCTGACTACCCATCTACCTGAGGGGGACCCACAGCAAAGGAGTGAAGTGGAAGTCCAAGACGACTCAACCAGAAACCCAGCAAGCAACCCCACAGAGTATTCCAGCCCATCTTTATTCCTTCCTAATGTCAGCAGCACTCATGTCATCCAGAAGGCTTCTTCTCACAGGAGCAGATGTTTTTGTGTTCCTGTTATGAGCTGGCCACCTTCAGGAAAGGGACAAATATCTGGCATGTGGCCTCTAGCTTTAAGCACAGCCATTCTGATTTGCAGACATGTTAACTGTCCAGCTAATCACTAGAAAATAAAATTTGCAGACCCAAGAGAAAAGGATAGGAAGGAGTAGAGGACCTGTCCTGAGTGTATTCCACAATCATAGCTGGGGACGTCCGGATGTGGGAATTCATGTGTGTTGTGTGCCCACGGTGTGCCATCCTCACCCCACACGCGTCTCATTAGACCTCACAGCAACCCTCCACGCCCCATCGTAGCCTCCCTGGTTGACAGGAAAGGAAATGAAAGCCTGTGCGTCCTACAGTGTCTAAGGCCACACCAGCACCAGGCACAGACCCTGAGCTCAGTCTTTCCAACTCCTAATCAAGAGTGGGGTCCTCTCCAAAGACAGGGAGGCATTGCTCCATTAGAAATATCCTGTCTCAGTACAGTGACTCATGCCTATAATCCCAACATTTTGGGAGGCCAAGGTGGGCAGATCACCTGAGGCCAGGAGTTTGAGACCAGCCTGGCCAACATATAGTGAAACCTCACCTCTACTAAAAAATACAAAAGTTAGCGGGACATGGTGGCACACACCTGTAGTCTCAGCTACTACGGAAGCTGAAGCAGGAGAATCATTTGAATCCAGGAGGCAGAGGATGCCGTGAGCCAAGATTGTGCCACTGCACTCCAGCCTGGGTGACAGCGCAAGACTCTGTCTCACAAAAAAAAAAAAAAAAAAAAAAAAGTCCCATTGTCCCCTCTCCCTCCACAGTGCTGGGAATATCAGAGAGTATGTTTGGAAGATCAGAGCTGAGTAGTGGGAGAACCCTCTGGAACCCCAGTGAAATCTACTTCTCAGATAGACTCATTTATACACAGTTGTTATCATCGATATAGTAAAAGGAATTGGATTTCCCTTGTTTGTCAAGCCTGCACAATTTCCCCCCACCTTTCCTGGGCCTGCTGGGAAGCTCAGCACAACCCCACTGGGTGGAAGGCAGAGTAGGCGTGGAAACCCTGGGCCTGGCAGTTCTGTTACCATACTGTATCACAACATAGCCAGGCGGGGTGGCCAGAGTCACGCAGAGCGGCACGGGCTGTGTCATGTGGCTCTCCTGCCTCTGCCTGTGTGCGCACATGCTGGAGCCCTGGGGCTGGAACTCAGCATTCAGTTGAGAAGAATAGAAGAGGGATAATTCAGCCTAACCTGACTCAGGACAGTGGCCAGTCCTCTGATTTGCCTGGGTCTGGGAGATTTCCCAGGATGCAGGACTCTGTTGTCAAAACCAGGTTAGTCCCAGACAAACCAGGAAGAGCTGGTCACCTCACCTGACCTCCCTACCCTCAGGTAATGCAGCCCCTTGCCTCGATAATCTCCTGTCTTTCCTCAGCCCACGTGCTCTCCCCGCCCCTGTGTCTGAGCAGGCAGGCCAGCTTGAATAACAGCTTATACTTATTGAGCATTTACTTAGCAGTCAGGCACTTTACATCAGGCCTAAGGAGAAAATACGGTTTTCACCTCTTGTTACAGATGAAGAAACTGAGGCTGACGGAGTTTTTGTATACAAATAATTCCATAAAACCAGCTTCTGCCCACACGTGAGTTTGTAAAAGATGTCCATACTTTGCCTTCTCAAGTTTGCCAGAGAGAGGGAGACAGAAAAAGAGAAAGAGAGGCAAAATGTGTGATGAGAGAAAGAATGAGTGATAAGTGAGAGAATGAGAATTAAAGGTCTCTCCCTCCCTCCTGGAGGGAGATAGGCTGCATCTCAGACATCGGCCCCTCTCCGGGGATAGGAGGATGAAGCCCATCCTCCGCCTGCTCTCCCGTCGCCTCGCCTGTGGAGCTGACACAGCGCCAGCTGCAGCTCATTTTACTCCTCGCCAGAAACGAGGGTGTTATGTGATATTTTTGCCTCTTTTTATAAATAATTCATCCTTTTTTGAACGAAAGTAAGATAGCCTGAAGCTAGAACATTTAAAAGGAACATCAGTGCCTTATTCATAAAACAATAATGTGCTAGTTTGCCAGAAAGTTTGCGGAAGTCCCGAAGCTAAAATACACCTCGTTCTAGGCCTATTTTTAGCCTGGAAAAGGCCTTCCGATGTCTTTCTCAGTTCACACGTGATAAGGGCTGCGTTATGCTTTCTCTGAAATGGGGCTTTCCCAAATGAGTTACATTTGCACAGGAAAACCTAAAAGATAACTTGCCAAATAAACATGTTTATGAAATCCAAACCCCAAGCACACAAATGCTTTTTTAAACTGCACAAAAATAAATCATAAACAAAGGGATAATGGAGTCGATGGTCAACCATGGCTATCAGAAATGGGGCCACAGATTGTTAACGTTTACAGGAGTCTTTTTCTCAAGCATGACAGGGAGTTTTCCTTTGCAGAGGGATAGCAATTCTGGAGCTGGAATTTATAATTATAAGAAAAATTATGGGAAAAACAATTACACTGGATGATAAGATTTGGACCTCCATGTTTTTGGGGGTTCCCCTATCTCCTCGATATCATGCATTAGTTTTTTGTTTTTGTTTTTGTTTTGTTTTTTGAGATGGAGTCTTGCTCTGTCACCCAAGTTGGAGTGCAGTGGCGTGATCTCGGCTCACTGCAACTTCCACCTCCCAGGTTCGAATGATTCTCCTGCCTCAGCCTCCCAAGTAGCTGGGATTACAGGCGCACACCACCATGCCTGGCTAATTTTTGTATTTTTAACAGAGACGGGGTTTTGCTATGTTGGGCAGGCTGGTCTCAAACTCCTGACCTCAGGGGATCTGCCCACCTCAGCCTCCCAAAGTGCTGGGATTACAGGCGTGAGCCACCATGCCTGGCCTCATGTATTAGTTTTTTCTGAGAAAGACTTTCTTATTTCTTTACCTACAAAGACTTTTTTTAAAATACTAACATTGCCGTTGTCAAAATATCTTCAGAAGGACACACAACAAACTCATCATGTTGGTTGCCTAAGGCAGAGGTTGACCAACCATTCCAATTTGCTGGGGATTGAGGAGTTTCCCGGGATGAGGGCATTTCAGTGCTGAAACAGAAAGTCCTAGAGAACCCAGGACCAGTTGGTCACCCTACCTAGACAGAGGAACTCTGGATGGCTGGAACAGGGGCAGAAGATAGTGACTGTATCCCTTCACGCATATGAAATATTGAACTATGTATATTTACTACTTGTTAAAAAATAGGTTAAAATGTTCTGTCAGTATCAGACAAGAGGACTCTTTTTAAATTAGTAGATTGCTAAGAGCAGCAAAGAAGAGGTTACTGGACCTATAAACATCAGTACGTTTAAGATCAGCTTTTTTCTTATTTCATTTGTTTCTGAAACGTGTCCTCCAAAGGACTTCACAATTATTCACCAAAAGAACTCAGACATTTGCACAGTTCTTTAACCTTCATTCTCACAACACCAGAAGGTCACGGAGGCTCACACTGTTGCTCCATTTGGAAGATTAGGAAATGGAGACCTAATGAGTACCTGACTTGCCCAGGGTTGGATGTGAGTGTGCCATGGAGCCTGGGTCCCCAGGGCTGGCCTCTCCCGTGCTGGCCTACTTTAGAGCTGGCTAGCATTGTCAAATCATGGAAACAGCGGGCTGTTGTTGCCAAAGAGAAATATTTCTGTGAAAGTTTCTCAAGTGTCCCCCAGGAGAGCGCGCAGACACGAGTAACGACATAATACTGCTGACAGAGCCCTCCCCTCACCGCCAGTAGTGCTGCAGGAGAGAGTGCCTCCCATGGAGCAACTCACTGGGAGATTCCAATGGGACAGGAGGTCCTGAGGTGCACATGGGGAGCGGGCCCCACCTCTGAGCTCAGGTGGACCATCTGTCCATAGTTCCTTTCACAGTGCAGTACTTTTCCCATACACATCAAAGTTGCTTCGGATTGAGAGGCAAAGACCAGCGGAGCAGAGCTAAGCAGGCCACAGTCATCTTTCCCCAGGAAAGCTGAGGGTGACGGGCAGGGCAGTTCACCCTCTGGATGGCTGTTTGTAAAGTAAATATTGATTGTGAGCCCCCCTCACCCTGCTTGAGAAAACACACCAGCTGTTGCCTCTGCCTGCAGTTCCAAGTGGCAATCACCCCCGTGTCCAGAAACATCCTCTCCATACCCGTCCCCACTGCAATTCCCACAGCTGTCATTATTGGCCTCTCGGTGATGGCAGAGTTAGACCTCACATTTGTAGGAATTTGTGTTTTAATTCCCAGGCAGAGATCAGGCCTCTGAGGGATAGTGACACAGAGGATGTCAGTTTGGGGATGGCCCCTCGTGGATGGCTGTTTCTCTCGTATCCTACAGCGTAGATCCCAAACCCTCACCCCTGTGTGGATGCATCCTAGACCCACTCTAGACCTTTCCACCTCACAAGTGACACTGACACCCACTTCCCGAGAGGCGCTGCTCTGCGTTCCTGCCTATCTTTTTCTCACTCCCCTCCAGCCTCAAGGATACACCCTCCTGTTTGAGACCAGCCCCGACATGTTGGCCCCGAGTTCAACCCTCCTCCACCTCCTCTGAGGCTCTGCTTCATGCATTACCTCCACTTCCTCCTGTATCTTCACCCTCCACTAGATACTTCCCATGCTGGTTTCTCATAGAAGAAGGGAAAGAAAGGGGGAAAGGAAGAAAGAGAGAGAGAGGATGGAAGGAAGGAAGGAAGGGAGAGAGGGAGGGAGGGAGGGGACCTACAACTTTGGTGTCTCCCTTTTGCCATCAGATATGTCCAGCTGCTCCCCCGCTGCACCTCTGAATGGCATTTGACGATGCCGGGCTTCCTACCTTGGAAGTCTCCACTTTTCCATCTTCCCTCTGATCTCTCTGTCCCCTCTCTCCGGAGCTGGCTCCTCTCCCTTTTAACTCAGTCCCCAGGGCTTCCAGCTGAGTTATTTTCTCACTCTGGCCCCTCTGCCTGGGTTCTCAGGCACCCAGCATGTCCCACACAAGATTCCTCATCGTTCCTCAAACCCTGCCCTACCTCCAGAGCTCCCAGGCTCTGCTGGCCACTATACTGCCCTTGGCAGAGCCAGAAACCTGGGGGTCCCACTACACTCCTCCTGTTACTAAGTCCTTCCTCTTCTCTCCTACAAATAGTCCAAATCCAACCATGAGTGAGTTAGAGTGACTTGTTTATTGTTTGTACACCTCCCAACACACACACACACATACACACACACACACACACAAATGTAAAGTCCATCAAGTCAGGAATTGTGTCTGTTTTGCTCATTGCTATTTCCTCATCAACCAGAAATGCATCTAGCACACAGTAAGTGCTCAATAAATGTTGCTGGACTGAATGGATAAGTACCCCCTGCTGTAGTTTATACCAAGCAACAGGAGTTGAGTGCACATATTTAAAGTCAGAAGGCAAGAGCTGGAATGTTGGCTTTGCCATTTACTCTCAGTGTCATTTGCACTAAATTAACCTTAAGTCTCAGTTTCCTCATCTGTAATATGGGTATAAATATAGCAGCTCACTTATCATTAGGATTAAATGAGCTAACACATGTAGAGAACTTAGCATAATGACTGGTTGTATTACGTCATCAATAAACATTATATGTTATGTTTCTTGTTGTTATTCTTTCTTGTCCTCGTGTGTCACCTGTATTATAACATCCTCCCAACAGTTCTCTAAAACTGGACTCTTCCCCTCAGGAGAATTCCTACCCAGCTATTATAATCAGAGTCATCTTTTTAAATGCAAAACAAGCATAATACTCCCTTGCTGAAAACCCTTAAGGGGTTTAAACTCTGCCTCTGTAGTCCAAGTTTTTTAGTAAGGTCCCAGCTTCCCCACCCCTAGCTTCAACAACCCCACCTCCCAGCACCCCAAACTCTAATTTTACTAAACTCCTAGCTTCATCTATCCTTATCTCCCAGCACCCCAAACTCTAACTTTACTAAACTCCTAGCTTCATCTACCCTTATCTCCCAGCACCCCAAAGTCTAACTTTACTAAACTCCTTCCACCCAAGCTTTGCCTAAACTGTTCCCTGGTTCTTCTACCAGGAATGCTCTGCCTTAACCCTCTCCTCTCCATTTTTTTGCTTAAAGAACTCCTCCTTATTCTACAAATAAGACATAAGTTCCTTTGAGAAGCTTTTCCTGATCTCTTCTGCACAGTCCCTCACCACCCCATGCAAACTCACCCCCGCCCACACACATTCCTCTAGGGCAATTACGGTGGACCAGCCGTCCCAATTCAGACAAGAATGAAGAAGTTGTCCAGAATGTGGGACTTTCAGTGCTAAAACTAGGGGAGTCCGGGGCAAACAAGGGCAACTCTAACAGCACCGATCACATTGTTTTGGAGTTAGCTGTCTTTCTGATAAGACTGGAGGCAGCAGAAACCTTACTTTGATCATCTCCATTTCCCCAACACCTTAACCTGGTGTCAGGCACTTATATGGCCCATACTCAAAAAAAATAGGTGCTAAATGCATTAATTGAGATAGTGCAGCGGCAGTGGGGGAACTAACCGTGGTTCAGATCCCGTCCCCTCGCTGTATGACCTTGGGCAAGTCACCATTCATTTACATATTTATTTGTTTGTTACTGGATGATTAAAGACTAATTTCTTGGCCTCACTCAGCCTCTGTTTCCTCCTTTGTAAAATGGAGATAATGCCCATTCCGTGGGAATGTTGTAAAGATTAAATGCATGTTAAGTGGTTAACATAATGCCAGGCATATAACAAGCTTTCAATAAATGTTAGCTGCTATTTATAGTCACGTTTTTTTTTAAAGAGCACAGTGCATTCAGTAAGGCTTGGTTCCCTTCTCCCCATTAAACAATTAATACAGGTGGCCTTAAACGTAATTATACCACAGAGAAGGTTTCCCTTAGGACAGCGATCGGCCACCCTGGTTACACATTAGAATTCCCTGGAGGACGTTACAAACACTGATGCTCAACTCCGGGCCAATTAATTCAGATCTTCTTTGATGGATCCCTGGATCAGCACGTTCATAGGGCTCCCCCGGTGATTATAATAGGCAGCTGGTTGAGAACTTCTGCCTTAGGGCACTCGGTTGTGGCTCTTTACATCTTTTTTTTTTTTTTTTGAAAGAAAGAAAAAGAGGGGAAAGAAAGTGAGAGTGAAAGAAAGAAAAAAAAGAATGTACGAGAGAAAGAAAGAGGAAGAGAAAGAGGGAGAGAGAACGGGATTCTTGTTCTATTGCCCAGGCTAGAATGCAGTCTAGATGTGGGATATATTTAAAAGGTATATATGGGATATGAATTATAAAAGCCTCGAGATTCTAGATAGAATCTCTTAATTGAAGGCTTTTTGACCACATCTAATACTCTCCTTTCCTCGTTCCATTTCCCAACTTCTTGTTCACTTCTTTGTTGTTTTAGGACATTCTTACTACACCTCTGCCTCAAGGCCTTTGTACTTGTTTTCTCTGCTTATGGCATTCTTTCCCACAATATTTGCATAGCTTGGTTCCTCACTCCTTCATTTCCATATTACCTAACTTTATTAAAGCAGCTATTAAAAAAAAAAACATACCTCAGTGGCTTAGCATAATAGAAACTTTCCATTCATGCAAACTTTACAAAAGTGTCCTGGTCAACAAGCAGCTTTCCTCTAAATGGTGAATCAGGGGTACCCAGGGTACGTCAGTTTTGTGGCTGTGATGTCTTTAACATATGGATTTCAAAATCACTGTGTTCTTGTACATTAGAATGAAAAATAACAAGGAATATTACCTCTGTGGTGGTGGTTAGTGGAGGTGGGGTTATGAGCCAGGCTTCGTATTCATGAGCATCACTTTTGCTCACATTCCATTGTCTAGAACTCAATCATGTAGCCACACTAATGGCAAGGGAGACGGAAATGGCAGCTAGCTGCACCATTAAGAAAAATGAGTAAACTTGTCTAATGAGCAGCTAGCCAGTCCCTACCATGAGGACTTTACTCAAATGCCCCCTTCTCCATGGGGCCTTCTACGATCATCCTTTATAAAATCACAACTGCTCAGCAGCTTCCCCTCAATATTTCCATCCCTCTTCCATGCTTGATTGTTTTCCTCTGTAGCATTTACTATATCACAATTTATATATTTTACTTCTTTATCTTGTTTACTGTCTGCCTTCCCTTCCTCCCAATAGGATGTAAGGCCCATGAGGCAGGGATTGCTGCTGATATTCATGGCCATATCATTGGATACTAGTAGACACTCACTCAATGGCTGTTGCATTGTAATTAGCTATACGCTTCACCTAAAATTAGTCTCATCCGGTGGCACATTTACTCATAGATTGACATTAATTCTCTAATTTTTTCCCCAGCAAAATTTATCAAGGTAGTTTGTCAATAGAGAGAAATGAATTTGTCAGATGGCTCATCAAAAGTTCTATTTTAAGTAGTCCCCCTGTGTACTCATAATGTTTTATACGTACTTCTATCTGTATAAGCACATGGGCTTAGACACAATTCTAGGATTAAAATAGCTCTGTATCCGTATTTTCTTCGACACAATTCTAGGATTAAAATAGAAAGCTCTGTATCCTTATTTTCCTTTTTTTGTACTTCCTTTTATTTTTTTCTACCTTTTTTTTTTCCTTTTAGTGCTGTTAGTGAAGCACTAGGCTAAATTTTGGGTTTCTGAGGAAAAAATTTAATTCTCACAACCATACTATAAAGTGTTTTTTGTTCTAATTTTAAGTCAAGGAAACTGAGAGCTAAAGAGGTTAAGTAACTTGCCTGTGTTCACATACTCAGCTAATAACTGGCAGCATATGGATTTGGACTCACTTTCCATACAGATATTCACATTGCTAACCTTCAGGTTTTCCCTCATCATTCTCCACATCTACCCTAAAGTTGCTAATCATTTCCTTAATAGTAAGGCATGAATGACTGAGAAATATTCATATATTGATTATATATTAGATTAGGGGGATAAATCCCCTCAGGAGTACTTTATTCCCACAAGACACAAACTTTACGCAAAATGAACAAATGTCTAATTGTGTTACTCAAGCACTAACCAGGTATGGTAGACAAGTTGGCTTACAAATAAAGTTGATGCTTGGGTTCTGATTCTGATAATGTCCTACGGAGGGTATGGCCTGAGGAAGTTACTAGGTGTGCCTAGAAATGAATGTTTTGTTTTGTTTTATTTTTCTCTCAGGGAGAGTCAGCTTATACTTGAATTCTTCTAAAGTTTCTCAAATGGCAAGATGGTCTTTCATTTTACTTCAATCAAAATAACAAAGTACTATCTAGGAAAGTCCTGCCTAGACTTATTCTTAATTTATGCTTATTTTGGAGGCTTGTAGAAGTAACCTGATAGAGGAGGGGCAAAACACACACACACACACACACACACACACACACACACACACACACTGGGAGAAAACAAATTTAACACAGTTTAGGGATTGACTTTGCTGGTATGACATCACAATTTCAAGAGTTGGATGGCATTGTAAACAAGCTATGCAAATAATACTGTTAAAAGTAACTCATTAAGTGGTTACATGGTATAGCTCATAGACATATGGCACCGAAAAAAGATAAAACTGTCTTTACATAACATAAAACTGTATTTTGTTATATAAATGTGTGCTTGTGGCTTGGAGTAAAATTCCTAGTGAAACGTTACTCATAGATTCAGCAGTACTGTACCTCAGGCCTCATGGGTGTAAGTAAAGATGATACCCTTTGGAAAACTGAGTTAGGTGACAATAAGTACAACCATGAGGATGCAAATTTCAGTGCTGAAGGTGCATGTGAAGAACTTGAACAAAACTGTTGTATGAAATATGAATGAAGAAATGTGATCTAGTGATATAATATTTTGTACTATATAATTTTAAAGTAGTACACAGAATCAAATTAATTAAGCATTATATGTAAACAGGCGATAATTATATCTACATTTTCTAAAGTTTTTATTTTTAAAGTGATCAAAAAACTTGGAGAAAGTGACTTCTCATTTGGAAAATGGGATAGTCACCTTTAGATATATCATGTATCAATCTCTGGAACTTCAGTTTCTTCATTGAAAACATATGAAAGCCAATCCAAAGGATGTATGGAATATTAAAAGAGATTAACTGTGAAACTATCTAGCACTTTGCCTGAAACACTTGTTAGATCCCCCCACCAAACTCATGCCTTGTGATTTGGCAGATTGTTCCTCTTACCATAAGAGGAGCCCTACAGAAAATGTTCATGAAGAGTTAATGTTAAATTCACTGAATTTAGCAGCACAGGAGTAGCTCTTCCTTTCTGATTATGCAAATCTCTCACCATCATAATATGTGCTTCCTTTAATTTCATTAGGAACATTTGTAACGTAAATGGTAACAGAACCAATATTTCAAACAGAAGCCATTCTTTAAAAAAACGCTAAATGGAATGGGGTGGGGGGAGCCAAGATGGCGGAGAGAAGCCAGCACCGGAATGCAGCTCCCAGCGAATGAGATGCAGGGGACTAGAGGACTTCACGATTCTGAAGGAGGTGCTGGGTTCTTTTCTGCGGGACTGATAGGGCACTGGACTTAGGCCCAGGGAAGGAACTGCAGGGCAGAGCCAGCCAGGGGTCAAATAAAGGTGGGGGGGAACGCATCCCTACCTGAAACGTGCAGCTGGCTTGGCGGGTCGGGGGACTTAACCCCCTCGGTGCTCCGTTTGGATCCAGTGCTTACCTCATCACTCCACCCTCAGTCCATGAGAGCCCTGCCAGACGGTGGGGCGCCGTGGGTAGTCAATGCAAATGTGAGCAGCGGCTACTGCTGGGCGTGGCAATTTGTCACAGGGACCTGAGCACGAGTTTGGACTAATGCCAGCCAGACGGACCATCCCAAAGAGGGAGGCAGAGTTGAAAGCAGGGAAACAGACCATAAGGGCTGGCAGGCCCCACCTCCACAGAACTCAAACTGAAGCCCTCACCAGAGAGCTTGACAGCAAATACACCAGCTTTACCCCAACCAGGAAGATCCAGCTGGGGAAGGAGAGATGCCATTGGGAAGGCGGGGCCCATCTCACCTGCAAACAAACTCCAGGGAAGGACCACCCACCCAACAACCTGACTGAACCCAAGAGAGCCCAGCAACACCCTCTACAGGGCAGAAAAGATACAGCTCCAACCTCAACAGAAAAAAACGTCCACTCATAGACTCCTCCTGAAATCACCAAGTTCAAAGATTAAAGGGAGATAGATAAATCCACGAAGATGAGAAAAAAGCAACGCAGAAAGGATGAATCCACCAAAGAACAGAACACCTCTTTTCCTCCCAGGGATCACAACTCCTCACCATCAAGGGAAGAAAAAAAGACAATGAATCTGATGAATTGACAGAAGCAGGCTTCAGAAGGTGGGTAATAAACTTCTTTGAGTTAAAAGACCATGTTCTAACCCAATGCAAAGAAACTAAGAACCTTGAGAAAAGACGAAATGCTAACTAGAATAACCAGCTTAGAGAAGAACATAAATGACTTGACGGAGCTGAAAAACACAGCATGAGAACTTCACCAGGCATGCACAAGTTTCAGCAGCTGAATAGATCAAGCAGATGAAAGGATATCAGAGACAGAAGATCAAATCAATGAAATAAAACAAGAAGGCAAGATTAGAGAAAAAAGAGTGAAAAGAAATGAACAAAGCCTCCAAGAACTATGGGATTATGTGAAAAGACCTAATCTACACTTGATCGGCGTACCTGAATGTGATGAGGAGAATGAATCCAAGTTGGAAAACACTCCTCTTCAAGATATTATCCAAGAGAACTTTCCCAACATAACAAGGCAGGCCAACATTCAAATCCAGTAAATACAGAGAACACGACAAAGATATTTCTCAAGAAGAGCAACCCCAAGGCACATTGTTGTCAGATTCACCAGGGTTGAAATGAAGGGAAAAAAACCTAAGGGCAGCCAGAGAGAAAGGTTGAGTCACCCACAAGGGAAAGACCATGAGACTCACAGCAGATCTCTCGGCAGAAACACTGCAAGCTAGAAGGGAGTGGAGGCCAATATCCAACATCCTTAAAGAAAAGAACTTTCAATCTAAAATTCCATATCCAGCCAAACTAAGCTTCATAAGTGAAGGAGCAATTGCTGAGAGATTTCATCGCTACAAGATATGACTTACAAGAGCTACTGAAGGAAGTACTAAACAGGGAAAGGAACAACCAGTACCAGCCACTGCAAGAACGTACCAAATGGTAAAGAATAATGATGCAATGAAGGAGCCATGTCAATTAACAGGCAAAGCAAGCCAGTAACAAAATGGCAGGATCAAATTCAAACATAACAATATTAACACTGAATGTAAATGGCCTAAACGCCCCAGTGAAAAGACACAGACTGGCAAACTGGTTAAAAAATCAAGACCCATGGCTGTGCTGTATTCAGGAGACCCATCTCAGCTGCAAAGACTCACATAGACTCAAAATAAAGGGATGGAAGAAGATTTACTAAGCAAATGGAAAGCAAAAATAAGCAGGGGTAGCAATCCTACTCTCTGATAGAATGGACTTTAAACCAACAAAGATCAAAAGAGACAAAGAATGGCATTATATAATGGTAAAAGGATCAATGCAACAAGAACAGTTAACTATCCTAAATATTTATACACTCAATGCAGGAGCACCCAGATACATAAACCAAGTTCTTAATGATCTACAAAGACACTTGACTTCTGCACAATAATAGTGGGAGACTTTAATACTCCACTGACAGTATTGGACAGATCAATGAGACAGGAAGTCAAGAATATCCAGGACTTGAACACAGATTTGGATCAAGTGGACCTAATAGACATTTACAAGACACTCCACCCCAAATCCACAGAATACACATTCTTCTCAGCACCACATTGCACTTACTCCAAAATTGACCACATAATTGGAAGTAAATCACTCCTCAGCAAACACAAAAGAATGGAAATCATAACAAACAGTCTCTCAGACCACAGCACAATCAAATTAGAACTCAGGATAAAGAAAAGCACTCAAAACCACACAATCACATGGAAACTGAACAACTTGCTCCTGAATGATGAATGGATAAACAGTGAATTGAAGGCAGAAATAAAAATGTTCTTTGAAACCAACGAGAATGAAGACACAACATACCACATCCTATGGGACACATTTAAAGCAGTGTCTAGAGGGAAATTTATAGCAATAAATGCCCACATGAGAAACAAGGAAAGATCTAAAAGTGACACCCTATTATCAAAATTGAAAGAGCTAGAGGAGCAAGATTAAAAAAACTCAAAAGCAAGCAGAAGACAAAAAATAACTAAGATCATCGCAGAACTGAAGGAGATGATAGAGACACAAAAAATCCTTTAACAAAATCAATAAATCCAGGAGCTGGTTTTTTGAAAAGATCAACAAAATAGACTGCTAGCTAGACTAATAAAAAAGAAAAGGGAGAAGAATCAAATAGATGCAATAAAAAACGATCAAGGAGAGATCATCACCGATTCCTCGGAAATACAAACTACCATCAGAGCTTACTACAAATAACTCTATGCACATAAACCAGTAAATCTGGAAGAAATGGATAAATTCCTGGACACTTGCACACTCCCAAGACTAAGCCAAGAAAAAGTTGAAACCCTGAATAGACCAAAAACAAGGTCTGAAGTTGAGGCAGCAATTAATAGCCTACCAACCCAAAAAAGTCCAGGTCCAGACGGGTTCACAGCTGAATTCTACCAGACACACAAATAGGAGCTGTTACCATTCCTGTTGAAATTATTCCAAACAGTGTAAAAAGAAGGAATCTTCCCTAACTCTTTCTATGAGACCAACATCATCCTGATATCAAAATCTGGCAGAGACACAACAAAAAAGAAAACTACAGGCCAATATCCATGATGAACATTGATGCAAAAATCTTCAATAAAATACTGGCAAACTGAATCCAACAGCATATCAAAAAGCTTATCCACGATGATCAAATAGGCTTCATACCGGGGATGCAAGGCTGGTTCAACATAACACAAATCTATAAATGTAATCCATCACATAAACAGAACCAAAGACAAAAACCACGTGATTATCTCAATAGATGCAGACAAGGCTTTTGATAAAGTTCAACAGCCCTTTATGTTAAAAACTCTCAATAAACTAGGTATCAGTGGACTGTATATCTCAAAACAATAAAAGCTATTTATGACAAACCCACAGTCAATATCATACTGAATGGGCAAAAACTAGAAGCATTCCCTTTAAAAACTGGCACTAGACAAGGATGCCCTCTCTCACCACTCCTATTCAATATAGTATTGGAAGTTCTAGCCAGAGAAATCAGGCAAGAAAAAGAAATAAAGGGCATTCAATTAGGAAAAGAAGAAGTCAAATTGTCCCTATTTGCAGATCACATGATCGTATATTTAGAAGACCTCATCGTCTCAGCCCAAAACCTCCTTAAGCTGATAAGCAACTTCGGCAAAGTCTTAGGATACAAAATCAATGTGCAGAAATCACAAGCATTCCTATACACCAATAACAGACAGAGAACCAAATCATGAGCGAACTCCCATTTACAATTGCTACAAAGAGAATAAAATACCTAGGAATACAACTAACAAAGGAGGTAAAAGATCTCTTCAAGGAGAACTACAAAGCACTGCTCAAGGAAATGAGAGGACACAAACAGATGGAAAAACATTCCATGCTCACTGTTAGGAAGAATCAATATTGTGAAAATGGCCATACTGCCCAAAGTAATTTATAGATTCAATGCTATCCACATCAAGCTACCATTGTCCTTCACAAAACTGGAAAAAACCACTTTAAACTTCATATGGAACCAAAAGAGAGCCCACATAGCCAAGACAATTCTAAGCAAAAAGAACAAAGCTGGAAGCATCACGCTACCTGACTTCAAACTATACCACAAGGCTACAGTAATCAAAACAGCATGATACTGGTACCAAAACAGAGATATAGACCAATGGAACAGAACAGAGATCTCAGAAGTAACACTACACACCCACAACCATCTGATCTTTGACAAACCGGACAAAAAAAGCAATGGAGAAGGGATTCCCTGTTTAATAAATGGTGTTGGGAAAACTGGCTAACTATATGCGGGAAGCTGAAACCAGACCCCTTCCTTACACCTTATACAAAAATTAACTCCAGATGGATTAAAGATTTAAACATAAGACCTAACACCATAAAAACTCTAGAAGAAAACCTAGGCAATACCATTCAGGACATAGGCATAGGCAAGAACTTCATGACTAAAACACCAAAAGCAATGGCAACAAAAGCCAAAATAGACAAATGGGATCTAATTAAACTTAAAAGCTTCTGCACAGCAAAAGAAACAATCATTAGAGTAAACCAGCAACCAACAGAATGGGAAAAGATTTTTGCAATCTACCCATCAGACAAAGGGCTAATATCCAGACTCTACAAAGAACTAAAGCAGATTTACAGGAAAACAAACAAACAAACCCATGGAAAGGTGGGCAAAGAATATGAACAGACACTTTTCAAAAGAAGACAAATATGTGGCCAACAAACATACAAAAAAAATGCTCATTATCACAGGTCATTAGAGAAATTCAAATCAAAACCACATTGAGATACCATCTCAGGCCAGTTAGAATGGTAATCATCAAAAAATCTGGAGACAACAGATGCTGGAGAGGATGTGGAGAAATAGGAACACTTCTACAATGTTGGTGGGAATGTAAATTAGTTCAACCATTGTGGAAGACAGTGTGGCGATTCATCAAGGATCTAGAAATAGAAATTCCATTTGACCCAGCAATCCCATTACTGGGTATATATCCAAAGGATTATAAATTGTTCTATTATAAAGACACATGCACATGTATGTTTGCTGTGGCACTGTTTACAATAGCAAAGACCTGGAGCCAACCCAAATGCCCATCAATGATAGACTGGTTAAAGAAAATGTGGCACATACATACCATGGAATACTATGCAGCCATAAAAAATGATGAGTTCGTGTCCTCTGTAGACACACGGATGAACCTAGAAACCATCATTCTCAGCAAACTGACACAAGAACAGAAAACCAAACACCGCATGCTTTCACTCATAGGCAGGTGATGAACAATGAGAACACTTGGGCACAGGGAAGGGAACAACACTCACGGGGATAGGTGAGGGGGTGGAGCGGAGAGGTGGGGGGTGGGGGGTTGGGGAGGAGGGGGAGGGATAACACCGGGAGAAATGCCTGATGTACGCAATGGCCGGGGGTGAGGGGGATGGAGACAGCAAACCACCATGGCATGTATGTACCTATGTAACAATCCTGCAGGATGCAGGACGTGCACATGTACCCCAGAGCCCAAATGCAATTAAAAAAAAAAAAAGTTAAATGTCTAACTGTATTGAAATGCTTCTAAAAGTAAAATATTTAGCACTTATTTGCATATGGGTAATGTTAAATATCCCATTTATTATTATTACTACCACTTGTCTGAATAAATCCTACCATAAGCATTAAGCAAATTGGTAAACAAAGAAATAACACTTCATGTGATGAATGCCAATATAAAGCACGTTTAAACTGTTCTGTCAAGAGACAAGCCTGGAAATGCTAGCTGTGTTTCTTTGCTTTTCTGCAATCATCTGAATACATAAATTCAAATTGCAGCTTATAAAACTTCAAATCGAGGCTTTTGAAATTTCAGAAAACACATGCGCTTGGAAAAGCAGATTATAACAAGATCCCAGTGGAATTTTGTCACCATCTCTTTTACATTTCAAGTATTTTTTTAAAAAAAGAAATGACTACCAAATATTTTCATATTTAAAAGATGGTGTATTTAAAAAAAAAAAATCACTGGAAAAAAGTTTTTCACAGACATTATGTAAAAAGAAGGATAGCAAAAAGCTTAGCCAAAGCTTTTACTATTTAAGTGATGATTTACGTTGAGAGTTCTTAAGAGTTTTCTAAATTAGTATACGGTTAATATCCATAAAATCACATGCAAGATGTTGTCTTTCAAATTGATCCTGAAGGTTAATTACAAAATGTGCTTAATTATTTATAGTGCACCGTTGAGTCTCAGATACTCTCTTTCTAAAAACACTGTAAATACAGAGAATTTAGCAGAATTATATTGGAAAGACAGTAATTCTTCACAAATTAACTTGTTGATATAATGCAATTCCATTTAAATCTTCAGTGAGAATTATTTTATAATTTGACCAAATGATACATTACATAAGTTAGAATAACTGAAGTCAGAATGTGGGTTAACCTACCAGAAATTAAAGATTTTAAAGCTGGAATGATTGACATAGTGCCTTACTGTCACAAAAATCTACAGTAGATTAACAAGCAGAAACTTAAAATATAATGAAGAAAATACCATAAATCAATTCAGAAGAGATGGTGCTGGGGTAAAAAATACCAATTTCTGAAAAACTCTTCAAGATTAGAAACAACACTATACAAATTTAAGATGGTTTTCTTTTTTAGCAAATAAATAAGGATCAAGAATAAGTGAGAATATCTGAACAATGGTAAAATGGCCACAATTTTAAGAATACTATCAATGAACATAATATCAAAGAAATAAACTGTTAAATTTTATTTAGAAAAAAATATAAAAGGCAAAATGGAACCTGGAAACGTATTCTCAATAAATCTATGTTTAAGATAATATGAAAAGAGCTCTTAAAAATAAGAAAACACAGGAAAAATGCGCAACAGACATTTCAGATAATTGACAGTAGGAACTAAATAAATAACAAACATGCAAGCACATACAACATTTTCAACTTTCCTATTAATAAAGTACTATCTATGGCAAGCTTTTTATTTGTTTTATCAGGTATATAAATTGTAATGCTCAATCGTGGTGCCAGTGTAGTGAGACAAGTATTTTCTAACGGTTGGTGGTAGTTTATGAGTGTTTTGAGTACCAGCCTTGACAGAAATTCAACAACGTGTATCTAAATCGTTAGGATTCCCATTGTTAACTTTTCATTCTTATTCCAGCAGATATGTGATCCAAAATGTATAAACAAATGTGTTTATTGTAGGGTTATTCATTAGAATAAAAAATGAAAGCAAACAAAATTCCTAATAACACAATAATGGTGACATATAGGGTACCCATATATATTTTATTACTAGGATCTTAAAAATCAATTTTTCAAAGAGTAATTAATGACCTACAGAGATATAGTAGGATAATAAATGAAGAAAATACACATATAATGTTTATAGAGCTTGGTCTTAGTAATATGTCTAAATCTCAACTATAATGAATAAGTACATCTCTCTTTGCTGGATAGTCTTGATAAGAAAAAAAAATACGCTAGTCAATAATTTGAGACATATTTGAGGAGAGGGGAGTATTTGATTTAGAATTTTCTAAACTTGAGATTATTAATATTTTTTGTTTTGATATTATTTTTTCCTGTTCCTTAAATTTTTGTTTGTTTGGGGGGCTTCGTGTGTTCTTTTCCTTAAAATTGTCTGTTTCTAGATGAAAGTTGAAAATGTTTAAAAGCTCTGCTAGTGTGTCTAGATTTTTCAAATGTAATCAGATTTTAGCAAGATTTTGCTTAACTAAAAGTATTCAGAACGCTGTGCAAAATCATCTGGACTCAAATAGTAATGGAGGCAATTATTTGCAGAGTAGTAAAGAGAGAGAAAAAGATGAGACATACCCTCAAAATCTAGACCCAAGGAATTAAATCAGCTTGAAATATTTAAACAAAGAAAGGATGCCTACACTAGAAGTTTTCTTCCTCAATTGATTCTAAGGTCGGAATCTGAGGGGAAAGGTTCTGTTCCACATTCTAAAACAAGCTGCCAGCAATCCAGACAAACCACTTCCCCACAGGGAAGCAACGTTGGTATTCTCTCTATTCCCAGCAATTTCCAACCTCCTCTGTCCTCCATGTCCCAGGAAAGACTAAGAAGCCTGACATAGGAAAGGGTAGTAAGCTTTGTGGTGAGTGCAGTTTTTGTGGTAAGGGACGTTCCTTCCCTTCACTGCTTTCATCTCTCTGAAGTCAAAAGTAGAGACTTTGAAAGAATCGCTGAGATTAAGTATGTAGACTCCAAGAAGGAAAAAGCATCTCCTCACTTCACTGAATGTTTGGAATCTGAAGAACACCTTCACAGGTCTCTGTAGCTGTTGGAGAGGCTAGAAGAGCACCGTAGGCATTCCTTTGGCTTTCCATATGTAAGCATTAAGAGTGGAAGAAGAGGAGGAACGATAAGGTTAGCCATACATAAGAAATCAACAAAAGGCCAGGAAATTGAGTTATTCCTATTTTCAATTTTAAAAAGAGAGAATTGTCAGTGATTAAACTTCATAAAATGAAGCAAGAATGGACTCAGAAAATAGCAAACATGAAATGTTAATTATTAGTTCAAAAGTTAGTTTACCGTGTTTTCTCTGCCAACTGATTGCTAATGACTAAAGTCCTTATTTCCAGCTTTCCTCTCTCCCTAAGCTCTAGATCTCTTGATTTTTTAAGTTAGTACTTTCCCCAAAATGTATGAGACGACAAAATATACCCTCAGCTGAACTAAATAG
Source organism: Cacajao melanocephalus (assembly GCA_963573385.1). Taxonomy (NCBI): domain Eukaryota; kingdom Metazoa; phylum Chordata; class Mammalia; order Primates; family Pitheciidae; genus Cacajao; species Cacajao melanocephalus. Next base: position 27,618 of record CAUYLG010022814.1, read on the forward strand.
CATTCATCTTCCCAGCCAGATAAGATAGAAGTACTCCTAGATCAGATGTTATATTCAGGATAGGTTAAAAACAGACTCTGACCCCAATGTCCCAGGAATGAATCAGGATTAACCATTTATTATCTCTACGACCATGGGAAAAAATACTAAGCTTCATTTTGTGCTATCTGTAAGTGATGAGATAATAGTACACATCTAATTGTGGTGTTGTGAGGATTTGATACTAAGCTAAGTTCCTGCCATGTATTAAGTACTCATAATAGTTAACTACTAATACTGACCACTCTCCTTCTATCAGCAAATCCTACTGAGTTTCCTTCTACATTGTAAACTTTTCCTGTTATCTCCTTTTCCCTTCTTACAACTTCATGTATTCGACCTTCATTACTTTATTGCCTGGCAGATTGTGATAGTCTAATGAATGATTTCTGTCTCTTGTCATATCACACTTATCCAGAATCATCCCCCACAGAGTAGCCAGAGTGAGCTTTTGATGAAACAAATATTGTACTACTAAAAGCCTTTAAGTAATTCATCTAGTTCATTACCTGAAGTTTAAAACAGTAACCAACATTCTAGGTGCTTGTTCACCCAGATTCTAACCACCTCACCTGCTTCTTCTAACCCTTCCTCCAAAATCTCGAATAATCTGCTAAACTGTAATATCAAATAAACTAGTTTGTACATGGATGGGAGGCATCAAAATATTTTATTGGCAAAAATTCATATAATAAAACACTAATGCCAATGGAAATTGATGCCAAAACATTATCAATTTTATTAATGGAAAATAAACTCAAGCATCAGCAAGTAATGCCATAATAAAATTCAGATAACAGTTATCTGTCATTACATTAAGACTTAAAACAATAATCCTGAAACTACCAACAACCTGGTAGTAGCCACAAGAGCCTAAGTCTCTATGGGAGGTTCTGCAAACTAACCAAATTCCATCTATTCTAAGCTGCACATTTTACAATATTAACATCACTGAAATAAGGGCAAGCTTTCCTCTTTTCCTGCTGGTCAGGACACACGTGGCTTACAAGAAAATCACAGAGACAGTAATTGGAGCCCTCTTAAGAAATGCTAGGAGGGCAGGTGCAGTGGCTCATGTCTGTAATCCCAACACTTTAGGAGGCTGAAGTGGGAGGATCATTTGAGCCCAGGAGTTTGAGACCAGCCTGGACTGGGCAACAAAGTGGGACCCCATAGCTAATAAAAAACAAAACAAAACAAAAATAACAACAACAACAAAAAGTTTAGTTGGTTGTGGTTGTGTGTGCATCTGTAGGACCAGCTATTGGGGAGGCTGAGCTGGGAGGATCACTTGAGCTGGGAGGTCAAGGCTGCTTGTAAGCTATGAAGGTGCCACTGTATACCCCAACCTGGGCAACAGAAGGAGACCCTGTCTCCAAAAAAAAAAAAAAAGAAATGCTACATCATTAACTCTCTTGATGCCACAGAGGATGATATTGTGTGGGAAAAGACAGACACGTGTGACTCTGAAGGGACAAATGATACAGGAGAGTCAGCCTCTAAATGTGAAGGTGTTTTAGAAATATCTCAACCAATTTTTTTCATTTATATTTTACTTTTCATGCATATGAAAGAGGGACCTATGACAAAACTAACAATAAATCTAAAAGAACGAGAGTAATAGCAAAATAAAACCTCTAAGTGATAAGTGTCATAGTTTAATCAGCAGCATTCTTCTCCGCTCCTCCATCCTCTACCTCACTGGTACTTAAAATGATGGTACTCTACAGCCTGCATCTGAAGAGGTCTTTAATTTGATGAAATACTGTAGTGCATGTTTGTGATTAAATGAGATGATGTTTCACAATCAATATTTCAAATAATTGGAAAGATTATTTTATTTCAAAATAACTAAAAGGGAGGACTTGGAATGTTCCTCACACAAAGAAATAATAAATGCCTAAGGTGATGGATACCTTAATTACCCTGATTTTATTGTTACACTTTGTATGCTTATATTAAAGTATCACATGTACCCGATAAATATACACAACTATTATGTATCATAATCTAAAAAGAAACATTTAAAAAATTAAAAATAGAATAGAAATTCATGCAAGATTAAAAAGAATGCTGGAATACATTTTTAATTCACTCAACAATTATTTATCCTGTGCCAGGAATTGTTTCAGGAGGAAGAATTGCAGCCGTAAACAAAACACACAAAAATCCTTGCCCTCAGAAAGCTTCTTTTCATGTGTGAGATAGATAACACAACAAATAAATAACAAAATTAATAGAATATGCTAATTTTAAGAACTAAAGAGAAAGATCAGAGAGAAAAAATAGAAATTTGGCAGGGAGACGCAATTTTAACTGGGGTGGTTAAAGAAGGCTTGCAGGAGGTGAGGGAGCCAACCATGTTTGATATTTCAGGGAAGGACTTTCTAGGCAGAAAGAAGAGCAGGTGCAATGGCTCAGAAACAGGAACCCGTCTAGTGTATTACAGGAACAAAGCCAAGGGTGCCAGTGACTCTCAGGAAGGATGAAAGCAAGTAAAAGTAGATGGGAATGTGGTCGAGAGATAGAAAGAGGGAATCATCAGGTCTTATAGATCAGTGCTATTCCATAAAAAAATTAGGTGAATCACAGATATAATCGATGTTGCCACATTAAATGGTAGAAGATGACAGGTGTAATTAATTTTAATATATTTTATTTAAATCAATATATTAAAAATATTATGATTTCAACCTGTATGTGATATATGTAATATTAATGTGATATTATATATTATGTTTTAAATAATTTTAAATAGACTATTTTTAGAGCAATTCTACGTTCGCGGCAAAACTGAGCAGGAGATAAAGAGATCTTTTTTGTATACAAAGTGTTCGAAATCTGGTGTGTATTTCACACTTACAGCTCATCTCAATTTGTACTAGCCACATTTCAAGTGCTCAGTAGTCACATATGATAGTGCCTACCATCATGAATAGCACAAATTTGGACCTTTGTAGAACAATATAATGACTTTGGCTTTTGTGGTGAGTGAATTAGAAGGGCATGAAAGAGTTTTGGGATGGCACAATCTGACTTGGGTGTTCAACAGATACCTCTTGCTCCTGTGTTAAGAATGTATAGACTGCAAATGGATACCCCATTCTCCATAATGTGCTTATTTCACATTACATGCCTGTATCAAAATATCTCATGTACCCTACAAATACACATACCTACTATGTCCCCACAAAAATAAAAACAATAAAACATAAATATTTGTAAAATAAGTGAGGAAATGTATACATGAATTCGAAAGAGAATAAACAGAGGGAAGAATGTAACTTTGCATGTCCGAAAACAGACTTTCAACAAGCTCTTATTAAATATAACAACTGAAGATAGACAAGCATAAGTCCAATAACCAGATTCTGATTTAGAGAATGATTGTAACTGTAGTTCTTTCAAGGCCGTCTTTAAACAGGCTGCGTCTTATTCCTGCAACATGCTGATCTATCTTCATGCTTCAAGACTCAGATCATTATCTTCTCTGGGATGTCTCCCAAGCACTGCCCCAGAAATAACTTCTCCTCCTACAATACTTAATCATAATCCTTGACTTACATGCTTGTTTCTTCTCATTGACTATAAAATCCTCAAGACAAGGTTTATAACACATACACCTTTAATCCTAATGCCCAGTAGAGTTCTTGGAAGATAGTAAGCTCTCAATACACATTTGTTAATAGGAAGCAAAAAAAAATTTTAGCTAATCATTCAAAAAATGGAATTATCACAAATGTCCATCGAAAGTACTATATTTACTCAATTAGATGCTATGCAGCCAGGCGAATGAACAAACTAAAATTTTATGCATAGTGGATTATTACAAAATATAATTTTGAATGAAAAAGGCAAGACACAAAGGAGTATAAGCCATATAATTCCATTTTCATAATAACCAGTACAGGCAAAACAAAGTTGACAGGGTATGGGTTATACTTGGAGGTAGTGACTGCAAAAGGGTAAGAGATTTCTGGGATTCTGATAATATTCTGTTTCCTTCTCTGACTGTACAGTGTATCCAGTTTTTAAAACACCATTGAGCTATACAGTTAAATTGTGCACTGTCCTGTACATATATTATACTTAAAAGCTTCCACGGAATATATACATAGTTTCTAAAAGACAAACCAAAAATTTTAAATTATTTTAAGCACAAACAATTTTGTTCAACTGCCTTACAATTCAATATATAATAATACATTTATGGCTAATTAGCATAGAGTATATGCATTTTCATAGTTAAAACTTCCACGAGTGCAACATATGTTAAGTATTTTAAATCAGTTTTTCTCTTTCCTCAAATAAGGCTGTGAGTCATAATTTGGAAAACAGTTCAGCATGTAATAATTTAGTGTTTTTATTTTAAACCAAGCCGAAGCCACACAGAGCAGAACTGCTCCACTGAGCTCTATCCAAATCTTTGACCCACAGAATCAGGAGCAGATAAAATGGTTGCTACTTAAACAAAACAGAAAACCTTGTTTATATTTTTGTAGCATAATTTTCAATAAGTATACTTTAATTAAACATTTTAAAACCTGCAACTTTAGGTTATATACTTATTTTAGTTGGTCGTCAACCAGGGACAATTTTGTCCCCACCCCCCCAAACCCCCCCAGCGTATTTGGCAATGCCTTGAAACGTTTCTTGCCTCAGCTCAAAGGTAATGAATTGCTACTGTTTTTCAGTGTGTACAACAGGCCAGGGATACTGCTAAATACCCTACAATGCACAGGATAACCCCTCACAGGAAAGAATTATCCAAACTTAAATGTTAGTAAAGCTAAAGTTGAGAAACCTTGCTCTGATATAATGACATAATGTTAGATTGATTGATTGATTGATTGATTGTTTGATTTGAGGTGGAGTCTTGCTCTGTTGCCCAGGCTGGAATGCAGTGGCGTGATCTCGGCTCCCTGCAGCCTCTGCCTTCCAGGTTCAAGTGATTCTCCTGCCTCAGTCTCCACAGTAGCTGGGATTACAGGCGCCTGCCAACAAGCCTGACTAATTTTTATATTTTTAGTAGAGATGGGGTTTTACCATATTTGCCAAGCTGTTTGCGAACTCCTGACCTTAAGTGATTGGCCCACATTGGCCTCCCAAAGTGCTAGGATTATGGGCATGAGCCACTGCACCCTGCTAGGAATTTTTACATCAGAATTTTTCTTGATCAATTTTAATCTCTTATCATTTAGAAATTCTTGAAATATTGAAATTCCCTTGTTCAAAGTGAATGAATTTTCTTAAATTATGTATTGTTAACATCTTTTAAATTGCTTATTTTTAAATTGTTTGCCATGTTTGTTTTACAATTTGCAGTAAAAATTATTTTGAGAAATATGTTGTTTATAACAATTTTATTCTTCTTTCTCCAGGCTAGAAGAACAAAGGAATATCTTGTCAGAATTTCAAAGAGATTTAAATGAATTTGTTTTATGGTTGGAGGAAGCAGATAACATTGCTAGTATCCCACCTGAACCTGGAAATGAGCAGCAACTGAAAGAAAAGCTTGAGCAAGTCAAGGTAATTTTAGTTTCTCAAATCCCCCAGGGCCTACTTGTATAAAGAAGTATATGAATCTATGTTTCAATTTAATCATTCGTTTTCTGCCCATTAGGTTATTTATAGTTCCTTGCTAAAGTGTATTTCTCACTTTATTTTGTCTTAACCCTGCAGTTCTCAACCAGTGCACATATGAACATGTGTGTGTGTGTGTGTGTATATATATATATATATATATATATATATATATATATGTATATGTGTGTGTGTGTGTATATATATTCCTCAAATAAGGTTGGGAGGTATATAGTATATATTCCTCAAATAAGGTACATGCACACTATATATATATATACACCTCACGACCTTATTTAAGGAAGATATATATACACATACACACATATCTAAAGGTATATAATGCAGTTTTTTCTTAAAAAGTGATTTGAATTTAATTTTAGATTTATTTGAGAACTTTACAACTTCAGATAATTTTAAAAACTGATTGGATTGTAGAATCATAAAATCTAAATCTAAATGGGAATCACTTTTTAATCTGTCCTGGTCTACATAACTGGAGATTTGAGAATCGTCTTTAAAAAGATGAATCTCTTTTCTTAGGGAAGATCTGAATTGCCAAATCAATCTCACTACTTCAGCCTCTAATTAAAGGCATTAAATTCCCCTGAAGCAATGTTTCATTTTAGCTTATTTGTCTGGGGGTGTGGGATGTGGTATTGGTTCATATTCTGTTTGGTTGAATAGACATCCAGCTTATTCCAGTGGCTTTTCATGCCTTCTTACTGCGATGTCTGCTTATTACTGATTACTTCCCTTGGCTGACTGACATGCTCTGATTGTACAGTTGGATTAACTTTCATGGTTTTAGTTTTAGGAAAGCAACTCTTTTGGATCTATTTCATTTTAATTGTCAAACAGAAGGTGAAAGTGGAAGAGAAATTAATGCATTATCATTCACTGTTATGTGTCAAGTATTAGATGTATTTACATCCACTATTTGATTTAATCTGCATATCAAACTTTGACAATGGTAGCTATTATCATCATTTTACAAGGTCACATAATCAAAAGGAAATGAAATTGCTCCTTTATCAATGATTCAGTTGGTTTACACATGTAAATTAGAGTCCATTGTCAAACACTTATTTCTATGAAACAAGAAATTTACGACAGAACAAGAGATAAAGTATAAAAATAAAATATGACTTAATTCAATGAACAAATGTGGAGCACTGACAATACATCAGATGTTTTACCAGGTATTTGATATTCAAAAAAAAAAAAAAAGAAAGAATGGGCATCATTTGAAGACGGTTATACCCTAGAACAATGAATTCAGTCTATTCTTGGAAATTTATCTTTCCTAAATGTATTGAGTGTCATATATAGTAATATAATTGATAATTCATTTGAGACATATTTAGTGGCATTTTCTTATTGATTAATACACATGATTCTATTTTCTCCTGAAAGAATCTAGATCAGGGCTGTCAAATAGAATTTCTGATATGATGAAAATGCTCTGCATTATCCTTTTTTGTAACAACTAGCCATTTGTGTCTTTTGAATGCCTGAAGAGTTGGTAGTGTGACTGAGAAACTTGAGATTTTGTTTTCGTGAATTTTGATTAAATGTTAATAGTGTTGGATGGTGAATGGGTACTGCAGCAGACACTGCAACTCTAGATGACAAAAATAAATAAAATGCAGTTGTTAACATCGTGGTGGTTTTGGATGTCTTGGGAAAGAGCATACACTATGTGATGCTGGATGAGTAAGAGAAATTTAGGGAAATGGGGTAAAAAACGACGATTCCAGAATAAAACTACCCAAATTTGAACCACAGCTTTGTTGCTTGCTAGATTTGTGTCCTGGGAGCTCTTATTTAATCTCTTGCCTCAATTTCCTGCCAGATACAGGTGACGGGGGGATGGAGGCAGCAAACTACGTTGCCATGTATGTACCTATGCAACAATCCTGCATGTTCTGCACATGTACCCCAGAACCTAAAGTGCAATAAAATCTGTATATATATAAATAAGTAAATAAAACCAAAGCAAAAAAATAAAGTAAAATGAAGATGATAGGATCTATCTGATATAATTATTATAACATGAAGATAAACTAAGATAATAAATGTGAAAAGTTAGCACAGTGCCAGGCACTGTGCATATTGAGAGTAAATACTCTCAATGTCAGTTACCTCTTAAGATGATAATGCAATTTCTTTCTCAGTAGCATGCTATGTTATGCTATTGCATTCTATGATACCCAAGAAGCTGATGAATTTATTCACATTGTTCTATTTCTGATCGAGATATGTTTTCAGGTGCTAACTTTATTTGGAGGATTGCTTTACCACCTTACATTTTTCTCTTAAAAAATTATGAGGAATAATATGATTTTTTTTTTTTTGTTCTACAAAGGTTTATCTACTGGGGAGTGAGTATTTCAATTAATCAGCTCTGTGCTCTGATAGAAAACTGTTGGTATTTGAGGTACTACTAGGCCCTCAGTCAAGTCGCTACATTTTGATAGACTAATCAATAGAAGTGAAGACAAGGTAGTTGGAATTGTGCTGTAATTCATTTTAAACGTTGTTGCATTTGTCTGTTTCAGTTACTGGTGGAAGAGTTGCCCCTGCGCCAGGGAATTCTAAAACAATTAAATGAAACTGGAGGACCCGTGCTTGTAAGTGCTCCCATAAGCCCAGAAGAGCAAGATAAACTTGAAAATAAGCTCAAGCAGACAAATCTCCAGTGGATAAAGGTTAGACATTAACCATCTCTTCTATCACATGTGTTAAATGTTGCAAGTGTTTGTGTTTATTTTATTTCTTGGTTGCTTCATTGGTTGGGGAGGAGGCTGTATGTGTTTTGTTTTTTGACCTGACCGTTCGCCTTGGCTGTATGTTTTGTTGTGGCTAGAAAAAATGATGATAGTCAAGGGCCTTACATTAATGACCAAATGCCAAAATTTACACCATAATTGTTTTGCATAAATTATTCTGCAGAATTAGACTGAAGAAATGATGAAGTATTTAATTCAGTGACCAGGTATATATTGACAGTGTTTAAGCTAAAAGGACGTGGTCTACTTCTACTTGAACAAATATCATAAATCAAAGTTAAATATTCAAACCTATAGTATAGACTTAATAATTAGTGTATGCTAACATTCTCCTCAAGTTTATTTATTTATTTACTTACCTACTTATTTATTAACTTGTGAGTTTTCATCTTTCTACCTTGAATACTATATAAATATAATATTAATATTATTTATTAAATGAATGCTTATTTATTTTATATAAAGCAAGTAGTGCATATGAATTTATAATAAAAAGCAGCATCATTTATCCAGCACTATTTATTCAAAGATAATCATTTCCCCACTGCATTGTCATGGCATCTTTGTCATAAATCAAGTGAACTTGTATGTATAAATCTGCTTCTGGATTCGCTATCCTCTTCCATTTGATTAAATCTGTAGTTTAACAGTAACTCTATTATGCCAATAATTTAATACCCATTTTTAGACTGCATTCTAGCCTGGGCAATAGAACAAGAATCCCGTTCTCTCTCCCTCTTTCTCTTCCTTTCCCTCTTTCATTCTTTTTTTTTCTTTCTTTCACTCTTTCTTTCTTCCTTCTTTTTTCTCTTTTTCTTTCTTTCAAAAAATAAAAAATAAAAAAATAAAAAGGAGGGTGCAAGAGAGACTTAAACACCTGGACTCATTATGAAGGACTTTCAGGAAAAGTTTGTCAGGGAAGGACATTTCCCAGCTCTGGGAAATGAGCCTTGTGGATTACCTGCAGGTTTCATTGATCTGTGCTATCCTCCCCGCATCCGTTAGGAAAACTGGCCTTGGTTCTACTAAGAACGGGGTTTGTCCTGGCGACAAGGAAAGGTTTCTTCTGATGTCCACGCATCTCCAAGGGGGATGCTTTCTCCACGCAGAGGCTGTGGCTAAGCGCTCGGGGGTGCTCAGAGGCTGTTGGAAAGGGGTGGGCCTTCCTCCTCCCCAAAAGGAAGCTCCTGGGGCCCTCTCAAGCACACCTGTCTGTTGGGATGCCTCATCCCAAGCTCAGGGTGGCGGCTCAGGCTTGCGGAACCAGGCAGGAAATGAAAGGAGGGCACATTTCCTGGGGAGACCGGCCTCCCACCAGGGAGCCCTGAAGGAATCCTGCAGCGTCACCTGAGGCTTCTTTCTGTTTGGTTTTACGCAGAGTCTGACTCAGTCGCCCAGGCTGGAGTGAATTGGCGCGACCTCGGCTCACCGCAGCCTCTGCCTCCTGGTTCAAACCATTCTCCTGCCTCAGCCTCTCCAGCAGCTGGGATTACAGGTGCATGCCTCCATGCCTGGCTAATTTCTGTATGTTTCGTAGAGAAGGGTTTCACTATATTGATCAGGCTGGTCTTGAATTCCTGACTGCAGGTGATCTGCCCACATCGGCCTCCCAAAGTGCTGGGATTACAGGTGTGAGCCACTGCACCCAGCCCAGCTGAGGCTTCTTTTTCCTTCCCCAGCCGTGCCACCATCCTGGCAGAACTCTCCTGTGGGGATGGCCGAGGCCTGAATTACCTGCCGGGGGAGCACCTCTGGGTTTGCCCAGGCAACCAGCTGGCCCTGGTCCAAGATATCCCGGAGTGAGTGGTGGACAGCCCCACGCACCCTCAGACAGTGTGCCAGGAGGCCATGGATAAGAGCAGTGAGCCCCGGGCCAGGGAGCCAGTGCTGCCTGCCATCCTCCGGTCACCCTATCTGGCTGAGGGGCTGAGCCTGGACCTGCCAGCGCCAGCCATCCCTGTCCATCCTGCTGAGAGGGTGGGCTGCCAAAGTTTATTGAAAGCAGCTGTGGAAACAGTCCCAGCCCATAGGCATGGCTCCCTGGCCTTAGTTTCCCCAGTGATAATGACGCCGCCAGTGTATCCCCCTAAATACAGTGGCCAGAGTCAGAAAGAGGGATCAGCCAGGCGTGGTGGCTCATGCCTGTAATCCTAGCACTCCGGGAGGCCGGGGCAGATGGAACACTTGAGGTCAGGAGTTCGAGACAAGCCTGGCCAACATGGCAAAACCCTCTCTCTACTAAAAATATAAAATAAATTAGTCAGGCATGGCGGTGTATGCCTGTATTTCCAGCCACTTGGGAAGCTGAGGCATGGGAATCGCTTGAAGCTGGGAGGTGGAGGTTGCAGTGAGCTGAGATTTCATCACTGCACTCCAGCCTGGTGACAGAGCAAGACTCTGTTTCAAAAAAGGAAAAAAAGAAAGAAAGTGAGATCAAAGAAGCAGAGCCTGGCAGTGTCCCCCACTGTCCAGGAGAAAGTGAGAGAACCTGAAACATGGGGACAAGGAGAAAGATGTCCTTGTGACTGTAGGGTGATGAAGGTGGTTTGCCAGGCCTCTGGTCCAGAGGAAATAACATCTTATTCATATTTTTACCTAATATTTGGGGAGCAACTGTGTACCAGGTACAGCACCAACTGTTATGTGCACATTTTCATTCAGTGCTCATGCAAACCCAGCAAGATAGGTTTTGGTATCAGATCTGTTTCAGGAGGAAACCCAAGGCCCAGAGGCTTCAGTCACTTGGGAAGTGGGGAGCCAGGGTTTGAACCCCGTGTCTGCTGGCCCCAGGGTCTGTGCTGTGACTGCCCTGCATGCTGCCCCCTGGGACTTCCCTTTGGGCTCATCTTCTGCTCAGCCAGCACCTCTTGGTACAGCACCCAGGGGACTGCAGTCATGGGCTTTTCTCTAAGTGAACAACTCGCCGGTGAAGTATACATTACTCTTTGGTGGATTTAGTCATTGTGAGTCTGTAGATCACCGGTGGGTGTCTTGCAAAAGTTCAGGTCTGGGCCAGAGAAGGACATGGTTAGTTCATCAGGACCATGCAACTTACTGCCTCTTGAGGGGCTGGTGATCAGCCTTCCCCGGCAGTCCTTTCTCCGTGCACCACCTTCTTCCTGCCTTTTGCTCTTGGAGCCAGGACTTTAGAGCCTTCTTTCCCCTGCAGCTGGAGAATAGAGGGTGTCTGCCCTGGGGGCCTCCTTACCTTTGGAGAAGCCCAAATGGGGCCTCTTTTCCATCCTGACACCTTCCTTCCCCACCCAGGCAGCTACTGGGTCAGAGACAAGAGGTTGCCCCCTGCTCACTCTGCCGGGTCCTCGCCTACTTCCTGGATGTTACCACCTGCCCCCCAACCCAGCTGCTGCTCTAAAAGCTGGCCCAGGTGGCCACAGAGACAGAGGCAGCTGAGAGACAGAGGCTGGAGGCCCTGTGCCAGCTGAAGATCAATGCTGGTGGGCACTGGGGATATGTCGGGAGGTGGGGATCCCAGCATGTGCGGGGCCAGAGCCCAGAGCTGGGGTCTTTAACTTCCAAGAGGGATCCACACCAGATTCCCAAAGTGAGATTTGTCAAAGGCATCATCTGCTGTCCCATGTCTAGGATATAGTTGTGTTGAGTGAACTGAGTTTTTCCAAGTGTCTGCAGGATGCAATCAAAGTACACTGCCTCAGACATTAGCTAGAAAGGGAGCCGTCCTTAGCTATCTTTGCTTTCCCCAAAACCAGAGTAAACTTGTCACTTTAGGTGTACTGGGGGATGGATGGTGTGGATGAATGGATAAATGGGCATAATGAAGAGAGTGACAAACGGATAACTGAATTAATAAGTTAATGAGGCAGTGTGTTAATGCACCTGTAATGTCTGGTTCCAAGTCTTTGCAAAAGGCACTGGTTGTCGTCATCATCATCACTGTAGCTAATAATCTTCATTCCCACTACCTCCACCACCATTATTTTGTGGCTGCAATGTACTAACTTGGCACATGCTTTCTCATTTCATTCCCATAACATCCCCATGAGGTAAGCGATACTATCCTTGTTTCACAAAGGTTAAGTAACCGGGATGAGATTCTACAGCTAGTGAGGGCATCCAGCCAGGATTTGAACCCAGATCTGATTGGTTCCAAAGCCTTGCCCCAAATTAAATTGCAACAAAGATTTGACCCCTGCCCCTGAGTTGCTGACAGTGGAGGTCACATAAGTTAGATAAACATACTGACCTAAGTTCCTCCAGGACGGGAACTATTTCTTCTCAAGCTCTGTAGTCTCGGCACCCTGGACAGTGCCTGGCACATGGTTTGTTGAGTGAGTGAATGAATGAATGAATACTGGGTTGTGACAGCTTTCCCCCAAAGTGGGGCAGGCACCCTGAGTCACTCACATCACCCTTGGCTTTCAGCCGTCAGAGTACAGCAGGGGAAGTTCATTAACAGCTTCATGTTCCTGGAGCTGCCGGAGGCGTTCCCGTCCCTTCAGGTGTCTGCTGGCTTCCCGCTCTCCCAGCTCCCCATTCTGAAGCCCCAGTTCTACTCCGTCAGCTCCTCCAGTGATCACACACCGATGGAGATTCACTTGACTATGGCCATGGTCACGTACCACACCCGAGGTGAGCCCAGAGCACAGGCTCTGGAGCAGCCCTGCTCCGCCCCTTATTGGGTATCTGTTCATCAACTCAGCTTCAGCTCCCTCATCAGTGCGAGGAGGAAGGGAACACCCACTGCCCAGAGTTGTTAACAGTAATAGGAGGCCTGTGGGTGAGATCTCTATGAGCCAGGCACTGAACCAAGCTTTCTGTATGTATATGATCAGCTACCATGTGGGGTAGGTACTGTGTGCATTTTACAGGTGGCACAGAAAGTCACACTGTTAAGTAGAGAGCTGAGATTTGGACCAAAGCAGTCTAACTGCTGAGTCCAAGTCCTCCACCACCCACTGTCCCACTACTCTCTTGGGACAATTTAATGAGATCAAATGTGGAGAGCATCCAACTCTTGCTGAGAGCCCAGTGGTTCTTAGTCTTCCTGATCGTGCAGGGGAGATTCTGCATTGATTGTTCACTCACTCACTGAGCTCATTCAGTGATGGTTTATTTCACACCTCCCCATGCTTGGCACTGCGGTGGGTGTCGAAATACAGCAGACATTAGCCCTGCCCTCAGGGAGCGTCTAGAGGCAGCAGTGGAGAGATGGGCGTAGAAATAGAGGATTCTTATTGTGCAGAAGCCAAGAAGGAAAGGTCAGGGTCACCGAGGGCAGCAAAGAAGGTGATCCGAAGGAAGTAACAGGTCCAGATCAGAGTTCAGGACTCTGAGTGCCCCTTTCCTCTTTCAATCCTCGGAAGGGAGACCCTGCCCCAGCTTGATCTCACCTCTACTGAGGAATCATGGGGCCAAAACTAATGATTTACAGAATTCTCGGGTTCTGGACCTCGCGGGGGTCGCCCCTGGCCAGAGTCACGAGATCGTTTTCTGCTCACAGCTGGTTCTCCGTGTTTACAAGGGCATTCCCATGAATATTCGGGGCCAGATGTGGTCAGTCCTCCTGAACATTGATGATATCAAGGGAAAAAACCCCAGCAAATACCAGGTACGCTAAGTCAGAGCACAACAAACAGGCCAGGCCATGTCAGCGGCCCAGGTCTCCAGCAGCAGGGAAGGAACATCAAGCCCCGCTAGGGGGTGTGTGTGCTGGCCAGATGCACATCCTGGGCATGGATGGCGACATAGGCACCACAGATGAGCTCGGCTTTGGGGACCCTCCCCGGCTTCAGAAACAAGCCAAAAAGCAGCTTTCTGCAGAAGGAAACCTTCCTTCCTTCCTTCCTTCCTTCCTTCTGGAAGTGCTGACGGTGGGATGACTGTCGTTTGGGGCAGGGAGTCTTCCGTCTGTTCTGAAGCTGCTTCCTCCTCTTGGCCCTGCCCTACAGCTCATGAAGGAGAAGGGGAAGAGGTCCTGTCAACAGGTGCACCAGATCGACCTGGACGTGAGGAAGACACTCAGAAGACACAATCTTTTCCAGGAGCGATATGGCATCAAGTAAGCCCACAGGAGCCACAGGGCCCCAGCAGAGACAGGGTGAACCAGCAGGATGAGGACTTCCCCAGAGCAGAAGCCAGGATCACCCAGGAGGGATAACAGAGCTGCCAAGGGCTCTCCTGGCCCAGGGAGCAGCTGGCACCAGGGACCGAGCAGCTCCCAAGTTCCAAGTCCTGGGCCAGGCTGGAACATGTGGGGCCAGAACCCAAGAGGATCCCGAGGAGACAGAAGGCAGCAAAGAAAATCATGCACAATGGGGAAACGTGCTCTCCCTGACCCATGGGGACCCATGGTAGCACCCACAGGAGGGAGGCAGGATGGAGGGCCCGTGAGCCTCCCCAGGCAGCACTGACAGCACCAAATGTTGGGGGCACTCAGGGTTCCGGAAACTCTCATCCAGGTCTGCTGGGAACGTGACATGGCATAGCCACTTTGGCAGCCAGTTGGGCAGTGGCTCACAAAGCTCAACGCACTTGAACCACACGTCCCCAAAGTGTCACAGATATTGAACCAATGACTTGGAAACTGACATCCACATGAAACCTGCATGCCACGTTCACGGCTTCATTCATCATCACTGACACACACAGCCTCTGGGGATGACCGTCAGCATGGGAATGGGGCGAGGAAGGTTGGTTCTCCCTTGAGATAGAAGACTCAGTGAGAAAAGGGAACGAGCCAGTGATGCCAGCACAAACGTGGGTGGAACCTAGATGCATTTTGCTAAGAGAAAGAAGCCAGACCCGAAAAGCTACCACTGTAGGATTCCCATTCATAGGCCATTCTGGAAAAGGTCAAGCCAGAGGGACTGAGAACCGGTCCGGGTGACCAGGAGCTGACGGAATGGGGAAGGCAGGCTGCACCGGGGCCACTCTGGAGACTTGGAGGATGAAGGAGCCGCTCCCGGAGGGGCTGGAGCGGTGGCCGGGAGACTCTGCACATTGGGTTAGAACCATGGCAGAACTGTACACCCAAAGACTCAACTGGCATGTGTGCAAACTG
>CAUYLG010022816.1:0-19507 GCA_963573385.1 Cacajao melanocephalus
TGGAACAAGTAAACTTAACAAATATTTACAGAACTCTCCACCCCAAATCCACAAAACATACATTTTTCTCAGTATCGCATTACACCTATTTTAAAAGTGACCACATAATTGGAAGTAAATCACTCCTCCGCAATTGCATAGCATTTCACAGGTTTAAGTAAAACACTGGTTGGCTGCTTGTTTGTTTTTTTCATCCCTTATTCCTTCCTGTCTCCATTGTTAAGCACAATTATTGGCATAAAAGAGGTTTTTAATACCCATTTTTAGACTGCATTCTAGCCTGGGCAATAGAACAAGAATCCTGTTCTCTCTCCCTCTTTCTTTCTCTTCCTCTTTCTTGCTCTCTTACATTCTTTTTTTTTCTTTCTTTCACTCTTTCTTCTTTTCTCTCTCTTTCAAAAAAAAAAAAAACAATTGCATAGTAGGATTCAGGGTGCCATTTTATTAATAAATAGTTGCACAAAAGACAAAGAACTAATTTTAGGGTCCTTAGTAAAAAACTAATTTAGTGCTCTTTAATAAGCAGATTAGGAAACTGCTTAGGCTCAAAACCTATAAAGGGACTTTTTTTTTCCTCTTCTCCAATGCTTTCCTGAGCTTATATAGACATGCTCAACAAGAGTCAGTATTATCTTCCAATTTTAACCTGTAGTCCAACACGGTACAAGCCAGAGTGACATTTATTTACCAACTACAGTATGCTGGTGCTGTAAACATAAGTTTCTTATTATGTTTACAGTACCAGCATACTGTAGTTGGTAATATTTAGAATTTTGTGAAATTCTAGGAATTCTAGGAAAAAGGAAGGAATTTCCCATTTTCCTTCAAATCACATTAAATAGAGGACACGGCATACTTGTAAACTTGTGGCTATTAATTTTAAAACATAAAAATGAAACAAAAAGTAATTGTCTTATTCCCTACTTGAAAACCCCTATTCAACTTTTACTATGGACCAGAAATTGCAGTATGGTGTGGCATCCATATAAATCAGGAAAATCATGGTGTTATGTTCTCGAAGAACAGCCAAAAAAGGAAAACTATCATGGTTAAGATTCAGCTGCCATCTGATCAACATGTTCCTTTTATACATCCAAAGAGGGAGGATCAAAGAAGACCACTGACTTGTCAAAATCACATGAGAACTTAATGGGAAGACTAAAATGAAAGCTGTAATTGACCAATACCTGGGCCAGTGCTCTTTGGACACCAAATTTTAAAGCACTTATGAACTCATCTCCTCTCATGGTGTTCATGTTCCTAGTGAATCCCAGAATTCACTGTACACATTTCCATTTCTGACTCAGCTACCTGTCCTCGTATTGATGCATATTTATTTCTGTCCCTGGGAATGTCTGCCACATGCATACTCGGTAACCTTGCCATGATCATCTCCTCTTTCTTTTAGTTTACCTGAGTCTGTTGTTCAGTACTGTTCAATAGTAAAGGATATAATAGACATGTGTCAAGATGTAAACTGTTTTATTTTTTCCAGGATAATCCAGTATGATATTCTCTCTTTACTTTCTATTCATCTGCTTCATGTCTCACCTATCAGGCTGCAAATGCTATAAAATCACTTGAGTCCTTCCTTTTGGTCTTCATTCAACATATACCAATTATCAAAAAATATATTTATAATGAACAGAAATAAAAGTCATATTTCCTGCATTCAAGTCTTAAGGCAAAGACAGACAAGTAAATCAACAATAACTCTTCAGTGTGATATATGGTATGATGGAATTAAAGACAGAAAGTTATAGTGAAACGGAAGAGTATTAACAGATCCTTGAATCTGTCTGGAGATGGGAAAATGAAAGCCTTCACAAAGTAATAGATGTTGTAGCTGAGTGTTGAGTATTGATGGAAAAGTGATGATTAGGGAATGTTATGCCATTTTTCGCTTGGGGAATTGAAGAGTAAATAAAACAGTGTCATTCTCAAAAGCACAGTGTCAAGATTATAACAGATAGATTACAGAGAAAACACACAACTCACTCAAAGAAAGTTGGATATATTTTGTGGAATTTTTAAGCTCCAAAATTCCACTTTGTATTTCATTTCAATTACTTTTCTTCTCCTTTAAGATTATTAAAGAAGAATAATATTTTGTAATATTTTAAGTATTGTATTTGATACAGAAACTTAGAAAACGTTAGAGAAGTTAATACAATGTCTGTAACTGCCTTTCATTCTGCAGATAAAAAGCATTACAGGAGATATTTAAGAAAGTCACTTGTTATAGTGATGAAAGATGTATTTAATGGAGTTATTCTGGCAGATATTAGGATAAAATCTTATAACAGAAACAATTTGGAGAAAGTAATAATCATTTGAAGGTGAGAAAAACCAAGACTAACATAATTTCAACAAACTTAAAGGTCAAAGCCTAAATCAGAGAGTCAATGTAAATTACAGATCAGAGTAACAAATAAATAAATGATTCAGTAGTTTTAAATATGAGTCAATTTAGAATGCTGGCTTTATTCCCTGATGCTTAATAATGTTTTGTTTGTAAATTGGAACTTCTAGGTAAGATGTGAACATGAATAAAACTTTAAAATATATCTCTTCAGGGGCCTCACCTACCAAATTGAAAAATAAAATTTATCCATGGGAAGGAGTGTCCTGAAATTGTTCTGGGAATTAGGGAAAGGTACCTTACACATAGAACATATTTAAAGCATTTCTTAATAAATATAATGTTACTGAGACACTATTGAAAAGAGATGCCTAGTGTTGACATGGACATAGAACACAAGATTACAAGGA
The DNA here is from genome assembly GCA_963573385.1 of Cacajao melanocephalus. Lineage (NCBI taxonomy): Eukaryota > Metazoa > Chordata > Mammalia > Primates > Pitheciidae > Cacajao > Cacajao melanocephalus. The sequence goes on from CAUYLG010022816.1 coordinate 2,773, forward strand.
ACTGAAGGTAGAGATCCTACTTTGGTACATTCTTTAAAAGTGGAAGAGAGAAAATGAAGACACAGGCTAGATATAGTGAAGTCAGATCACAGTACTTGAAAGCGTCTAAGTGAAAACAGCTTAGCAACATTAGAAAGTGGTAGCAATAGGCCAGGCATAGTGGCTAATGCCTGTAATCCTAGCACTTTGGGAGGCCGAGGTGGGTGGATGACCTGAGGTCAGGAGTTTGAGATCAGCCTGGCCAACACGGTGAAAACTTGTCTCTACTAAAAATACAAAAATTAGCTAGGCATGGTATTGGGTGCCTGTAATCATAGCTAATTGGGAGGCTGAGGCACAAGAATTGTTTGAGCCCGGGAGGCAGAGGTTGTAGTGAGCTGAGATAGTGCCACTGCAATCCAGCCTGGGTGAATAAGTGAGACTTGGTCTCAAAAAAAAAACAAAAACAAAAAAGAAAGTGGTAGCAAAAGAACAGAGGTTTCCCATGGTGTGTGAATGGAGAGATTAGTCAATGTGCCTAGAAATAGTCACTGAACAGGTGGAGGTGGGCCAGTATCGGTGGGAGTCTCATGACACTGCCAAAATGTGTACCTGATGTGATACACAGGCCAAATTAAAAGTTGGATACAGTTAGTTGGCGTCTGGCACAGTTTTTTCTTCTTTTTAAAATCAAAGACAGAAAAAAAAAAACCTATAAAGGAGAGAGGTTATTTCTGGCATTGTCAAAGACTTGGCTCTTTCTTAACTTCTCTTAGGCTACTAGGTTATTGTGAACCACTTATTTAAATTTCTATCAGCCAGCCCACTATTTCCACAATGTTTCCAAATGAAACACTGGTTTGAAAACCAAATGGAAAGGGATGACATCCCAGGAGAATGAAGCCACCTTATTTTCTGAAGAAAGGTTTACTCCAATTAAGGATAATTTGAGACAGTTAAGAGAGAGTAGAAAAGCAGGAGAGCAAGAGGTGAGGGGAAGCAGTATACCAGAAAACACACACATACACACAAGAAAACAAATCTGCATTTCTTCATGCAAAAGGAACAGAGTTTTGATTCTAAAAATGAATAAAAATGCTTATCTATTTTTTAAAATTCTCTAAAAGAAGACGTATAATTAGAACCATCTTCTGTGTGTATTCAGGATGATTTAAATATAAATATGGAGTCTATAAGAAACAAGAGGTAACATGGTAGTCAAGAATCTTTGTCTGCAATTTATTGTAATTCATCACAAAACAGCTTGAGCCAAATAGAAAATGTATTGGCTAGCCTTACTTTTAAGTCTAGAGAAAACTAACTGCAGTCCTAACTAAGCCTAGAAGTTCAAATTAGGCCCTAGGGATAGAGCACCTTTCTTCATCTCTCCTTCCCTATGCTTTGCCTTGCTGTCTTTATTCTTTTATCCAGATGTTCCCCAAATGATGCTCCTCTGCAACCACAGTTAGAAAGTATTTTCCTAATTATTCCAGTAAACAGTCCTTGCCTGCAGTCCTATATTTCCATTTGGGTCACCTACACACAATACACAGGATGGATAGTCAGGTCTTTATCACATCTAGCTCTGGTTGTGGGGTTGGAATCAGCCTCAAGCAAAATACAAGAAATGAAAGTGAAGCAATGGTTCATTCCACAGTTGAAAATCACTGTACTTTTAAAGAAGGCAGAAAGCATACAAGGCAGAAGATAAGAGGAGTCTAGCATATTTCATGACTTGGTAGCTCAGAGATCGTATGTCCTTGACACATTAAAAATAAACCCATGTAATGTGATAAACTTATTTTACATGCCACTAAAAATGTACTTACCTTATCTTCTCAAGGAGAAAACATTAATTCTGTGCATATATAAGTCCAAGATCTTTGAATCAATGTGCCTTGTTCATTTTCCTACGTCTAGAACAGATGGGAAACAAAAAAACCCATAATTAAAAAGGAAAAAAAATCATCTAGAAAAGATGTGAAGAGTTGATTGGTTTAACAATCTATGACCTATACCATATTCTCAAAAAGCTATAATAAAGATTTTCTGCTTGGTGGGGAAGCAAAACCTATGGTAAGCATCCAAGTCAGTTTGCAGGGGGGGTCTCCAAATCTGCTGCTCTCCCTGATCACATGTGACATGTGCATCAAGGGGAATTGCTATTGCTATTTAAAAGACTGAAATATTTGGTAGTCCACTATTTGTTGGTGTCAATTTGGCAGCTTGGGGATTGAGAAATCAATAGCCGCTTTGAGCCAAGCTTGGACTTCTCTCAAAATGCAATTACCTTAATTGCCAGATATTTTGTAGTGATAATTAAGACTGCCATCTGGCTTCTGCTATCACAGAAATCTCTCATTCATTGCCATTAACAAGCCAGTTTCTATAACTACATCTTCTAATGTCATCCCTGGTCTGTGGAGCACAGCTACTACTAAGCTTCTTAGTGATGCTGGTGCCACTCAACAGTGTGTTCCTGCCACGTTGGTAAATGCAGTGTCCTCTATATCTTCTTGAGCTGGTGCATTTTTCTGGACATGTGTTGTGCTGCAATACAGGCATGCCAATGCTCTGAGTCTCTTAATCTCCTTTCTCTCTCAGCAATCCTGGAATTACCACCTCATTGAGAGTGGGCTTTCAACACCTGTACTAGCAGCACATGAGTACCAATCCTCAGAAGCTTATCTGGATGCTAAATTTATGTACTGAGATAATGTTTCCATATCAACAATCTCCCACTTAACCAACTTTATGTTTTACTCCTGGTTTATCACTTTCTAGATGCAGTCCCATACATTATTTCCTGGCCGCCACCAGAACATGCTGACTAGGTCTTGCAGCACCTTCAACCTTCAGGATACAGTCTCTTTTCTCCCTTAACAGGCCCAGAACTTCTCCGAGTCTTGGTACCTAAGTCCCACGTTACAAGTCTGGAGGCTAGAAGTAGCAGTAGGGTTTTATCTATAGCGGTAGGTAATGCTTTTTGTTTTCAAGCAAAAGTGACATTAGTTTTTGACAGGGAAAAATGAGACATAAAGAAGTACCCCAGAGCGTTCTGATGAATCTCATGGTCTTGAGTGCGTCAACCCCGATATCCCAGAGTTCTGTTCCTAACCAATAATGGTCCTGAACTTGGCATAACCGACTTGGCAGGTGAAATAATTCAATCCTCCATGGTATTCTATAACCCTTGTAATTCAGTTCAAGGACTTGGGATTTTTCTGGTTTATGTTGTCAGAAAATCAGGTTCCTTGTGGGCTGCTTAAGAGTCCTTCCGGCTTCCACACCTGGCCTTATCTGTGATGAATCACCCTTTCAGCTTTTAATTGTCTTTCTCCAATGCACCCTTTGCATGCTGCAATAGACTACTTCCCCTGAACCTTCCAATCACCTGTGAAATTACACAAACTCTCGCTAACCATAGACTCCATGTGGTGAACTCACCATTTAGTGATAAGGTTCTCCCACTGAACAGCTGAGAATCCAGTTCTAAAGTCCTCTTTTAGGTCTGTTTTCTCAGACCTCTCCTAACACAAACAGGTGGACTCAATGATGGAGATTTACATACAAGATCCCCATAAGGGAGTAGTCTTAGGAATACTTGTCGGGGAATGAAGGAAAAAGTACTGGACAGAGAGAAAACATGGCCAATTTGAACTGTGGTACAGTTACAATAGAGGCCATAACTTACTTCCTAGAGAATGCCAAAGCTTAAGAGATGGCCTGAATTTAGGCAAGAGCGGGGCATGCATTTATGGCCCTGCACAGATAAGGGCTATTCCCAAAGATAGAGTATATACTTTTAAAAGGCAAAATTCTTTGGTCATGGAAAATTCTTGGAGAAGGATTCAGCTTTGAGCTGCCTACAGGCAATGCTTCGGGCAACTGGGAAATTAGTGCCTGGGTCTTGAACATGTATCTAGGTGGCATACCAGAGTACCCAATTTAAGCTTTCATCAAAGAATCACCTGCCCCAAAGTCCCCAGCTCAGAATCTTGTTTTGTTTTACCTCTCAGGGTAATCTGACCTACTATTAATTAAATGTTTGGCTTTATTTCCTCTTTTCTCTTTCTTTTTCCTTTATCTTTTCCTTGTCTTATTTTTTGTAATATCTTCATTATGTTCTTTTATTAACTTTCTTCTTTTCTTTTTTTCCTTAAAAGTGTCTTCATTTTTATTCTTTCATCAGCTTGCTTTCTTTTCTTTTTTTTCTTTGGTGCTTTGTTTTTCTTACTGCTGGTTTCTCTCTCATATCAAGATATCCTTTATTGGCTATTTTATAAAAGAAAGAATAAATGAGGCTGGGTGCAGTGGCTCACATCTGTAATCCCAGCACTCTGGGAGGCCGAGAGGGGCAGATCACCTGAGGTCAGGAGTTCAGGACCAGCCTGGCCAACATGGTGAAACCTCGTCTCTACTAAAAAATACAAAAATCATCCAGGAGTGGTGGCACACGCCTGTAATCCCAGCTACTCAAGAGGCTGAGACAGGAGAATCAGCTTGAACCCAGGAGGTGGAGGTTGCAGTGAGCCAAGATTGTGCCATTGCATGCATTCTAGCCTGGGTGACAGAGCGAGACTCCATCTCAAAAAAAGAAAAAAAAAAGGAATAAAAAGAGTTGATTCCTTTTGAGGGCTAGGGTGAGTTTTCTCTGCTCTTGTTTAAGCTCTGTTTCACTACGAGCTTTTCTTCTCACATAAAGAATTACAATAATATAATAATAACTGGAGACTTTAACATCTTACTTTCAGCATTGGAGAGTTCTTCCAGTTGGAAAATAAATACAGAAAAATCAGACTTAATCTGCACTACAGACCCAATGGATCTGATAGATATTTACAGAACATTTCATCTAAGAGCTGTGGAATACACATTCTTTTCCTCAGCACATGGATTATTCTTAAGGATAGACAATATGTTAGGTCACAAAGCAAGTGTTAAAACATTCAAAAAGTTGAAATAATATAAAGCACCTTTTCTGACCACAATGGAATACTAGTAGAAATTAATAACAAGATGAAGTTTTCAAACTATACAAATACATGAAAATTGAACAATATGCTCATAAATAACCAGTGAGTCAATAAAGAAATTTAGAAGGAAATTGAAAAATCTCTTGAAAAAAAAATGATAATGGAAACACAACATACCCAAAACCTATAGGATACAGTAAAAGTAGTACTCAGAGGGAAGTTTATAGTTCTAAGTGCCTATATCAAAAAGAGAAATTCAAGTGAACAATTCAATAATAAATCTTAAAGAACCAGAAAAGCAAGATTAAACCAAATCTAAAATTAGAAGAAAAGAAATAATAAAGATCTGAGCATAAAGAAATGGAATTGAAATGAAAAAATACAAAAGACCAATGAAATGAAAAATGATGTTTTGAAAGTTAAGCAAAAAAAAAAAAAAAAAAAATTGATAAACCTTTAGCCAGATTAAGAAAAAAGAGAGAAAATACAAATAAAATCAGAAATAAAAAAGGAGACATCACAACTGATCCTGCAGAAATATGAAGGATCATTAGTAACTACTATGAGCAACTATTTGCCAATAAATTGGAAAATATGGAAAAAATGAATAAATTCCTAGATGCATAAAACCTACCAAAATTGAACCAAAAAGAAATCCAAAACTTAAACAGAACAATAATGAGATTGAAGTTTTAATAAAAAGTCTCTCAGTAAAGAAAACCTGGGACCTTATGGATTCACTGCTGAGTTCTACTAAACATTGAAAGAAGAAACTAATACCAAACCCACACAAATTATTCCAAAAAATAGAGGAGGAAGAAATACTTCCAAACTAATTCTATGAGGGCATTATTACCAATACCAAAACCAGACAAGGCACATGAAAAAAAAAACCCACAGGCCAATATATCTGATGAATATTAATGCAAAAATCCTCAACAAAATACTAGCAAACCAAATTCAACACTACATTAGAAAGATCATCTGTTATGACCAAGTGAGATTTATCCCATGGATGCAAGGATGATTCAACATACATATATCAATCAGTGTGATACATTATATCAACAAAATGAAAGATAAAAAACATCATTTTAATTGATGCTGAATAAGAATTTGATACAACATCCCTTCATGATAAAAATCCTCAGAAAACTGGGGTAGAAAGAACACTTTTCAACATAGTAAAAGTCATGTATAACAGACCCACAGCTAGTAACATACTAAATGAGGCAAAAATGGAAGCGTTTCCTCTAAGATTTGAAAAACAACAAGGCTGTCATCACCATTATTCAACATAGTACTGGAAGCCCCAGCTAGAGAAATAGACAAGAGAAATATATAAAGCACATCCAAACTGGAAAGGAAGAAGTCAAATTATCCTTGTTTTCAGGTGACATGATCTTATATTTGGAAAAACCTAAAGACTCCAGCAGAAAACTGTTAAAACTGATTTTAAAAAATCCAGTAAAGCTACAGGATACGAAGTAAACATACAAAAATCAATAGCATTTCTATATGCCAATGGTGAACAATGTGAAGAAAAAATAAAAATGTAATCTCATTTACAGTAGCCACACATAAAATGAAATACCTAGGAATTAATTTAACCAAAGAAGTAAGAGATATCTACAATGAAAACTATAAAATGTAGATAAAAGAAATTGAAGAGGACACCAAAAAATGGAAAAAACTTTATATTCATGGATTGTAAAAATGAATATTGTTAAAGTGTCAATACTACCAAAAGCAATCTACAGATTCAACATAATCCCTATCAAAATACCAATAACATTATTCACAGAAATAGAAAAAAAATTCCAAAATTAATAGGTAACCACAACAGACCCAGAATGTCCACAGCTGTGCTAAGCAAAAATACAAAACTATAGGATTACATTACCTGTCTTCAAATTATACAACAGAGCTATAATAATCGGAACAGCATAATAATGACATAAATCAGACACATAGACCAATGGAACAGAATAGAGAAGCCAGAAACAAATCCACACACCTACAGTGAACTCATTTTTGACAAAGATGCCCAGAACATACACTGGGGAAAAGATAGTCTCTTCAATAAATGGTGCTGGGAAAACTGGATTTCTACATGCAGAAAAATTAAACTAGACCCCTGTCTCTTGCCATATACGAAATCAAACAAAAAGGGTTAAAAACCTAAATCTAAGACCTCAACTTCTCAAAATACTACAAGAAAACATTAGGGGAATATCTCCAGGATATTGGTCTGGGCAAAATTTCTCGAGCAACACCCCGTAAAACAGGCAACCAAAGCAAAAATGGACAAATGGGATTGCATCAAGTTAAAAAACTTCTGCACAGCAAAGGACACAATCAACAAAGTGAAAAGAAAACCCACAGAATGGGATAAAATATTTGCAAAGTACCCATCTGACAAGGGATTAATAACCAGAATATATAAGAAGCTCAAGCAATCCTATAGGAAAAAAAATTAATAATCCAATCAATAAATGTGCAAACAATTTGAATAGACATTTCTCAAAAGAATATATACAAATGTCCAACTGGCATATGAAAAGGTGCTCAACATCATTGATCATCAGAGAATTGCAAATCAAAACTACAAAAGATATCTCACCCCAGTTAAAATGACTTATATCTAAAAGACAGGCAATAACATGCTGGTGAGGATGTGGCGCAAAGGAAACCCTTGTACACCGTTGATGGGAATGTAAATTCATACAACTACTATTGAGAACAGTTTGGAAGTACCTTCAAAAACTAAAATAGAGCTACCATATAATCCAGCAATGCCACTTCTGGGTATATACTCCAAAGTGAGGAAATCGGTATATTGAAGAGATATCTTCACTTCTATGCTTGCTGCAGCACTGTTTAAAATAGCTAAGATTTGAAAGCAATCTATGTGTCCATCAATAGACAAATGCATTAAAAATGTGGTACATATACACAATGAAGTACTAATAAGGCATAAAATGAATGAGATTTAGTCATTTACAGCATCATGTATAGAACTAGAGATCATTATGTTAAGTGAAATAAGCCAGACACAGAAAGACAAACAACATATATTCTCACTTATTTGTGGGATCTAAAACTCAAAGCAATTGACCTCATGGACACACAGAGTAGAAGGATGGTTACCAGGGGCTGAGAATGGTAGTGGAAGAGTGGTGGTGAGGAGGATGGTTAATAGGTACAAAAAATAGTTTAAAAGAATGAATAATATCTACTATTTGATAGCACAACAGAGTGATTAGAGTCGATAATAATTGTATATTTTTAAATCACTTAAAGAACATAATTGGATTGTTTGTAACTCAAAGGAAATATGCATGAGGGGATGGATACCCTGTTCTCCTTGATGTGTTTATTTCACATTGCATGCCTATATCAAAACATTGCATGTACCCCAACTATGTATGTACATAAATTAAAAATTAAAAAAGCAAATAATGATTCCATCATGGCAATAATAATGATGATGAAAACAACATATTTATTAAATACCATCAGGTCATATAGTAATTATTTTAATTATCACTCTTTTATATCTTGAATATATAGTTACATATTTTGTAGGTGAAAATTCTGAGGAACAGATGTGCTAAGCAATTTTCCCGAAGTCAGAGATCCAGAAAATATATATAAATCCTGGTATGTTTTATTTTTCTTTAGTATTTCAAATTAAATGGTTCAGCCTCAAATATAGCCACAGGTAACAGAGATGAAAGAAAAGCGTTATTTGTGCTTGGAAAATATACATATTTCAAAATTTTCTGTGCTTTGAAATTTGACATGTCTAATTTCCTACCAAGTTCATTTAAATGAATTATATAATTAATTAAGTTTGCACTTAACTGGTACCAAGATCATCAAACAAGATAATATCAATATTGGTGACAGCACTCTGATTTCCTTCTATTTAGTTTAGTCTTTAGCAAAACAGTGACCAAAAAAAAAAAGTCTGCATGGGTGAGTACATGGCTTCATGCATCAATTCACTAAATATTATCCACCGTCTACTATAACCTAGCAACCACAGATGCCAGCAATATACAGACTTATACATTTATCATCCTTGATATTGTGGGTCCCCAGTTATTTGAGAAACACCATGTAAAAAAGTAATGATAGCACAATGTGACAAGGAGGAACAATATAACTTTACCTGATGAAATGAAGTTACGGTTATTAAAAGGATGTTTAGGAGGATATGATATTGTTGAGCTGGACAGTAAAGGATACATATGTTCCAGGCATAACTGGTAAGTAAGAGATTGCAGAGAAAGGAAACAATGTGTAACAAAGGATGGTTACATGAAACAGCCACGTGTTAATGAATCAAACATAAATGAAGCAACTCTGATGCCAAAACACTTACAGGACATGTAAAGAGAGAGGAATATGTTAGTTTGAACTCATTCTTTTTGCTGTTATTTCTTGTTGAGATAAGATTCATATAACATAAACTTAATGATTTTAATTTTATTATGTTTTAAGAATCTCAACTAAATTAACCATTTTAAGATGAACAACTCAGTGGCGTTTACTACATTCTCATTATTGTGCAACTACCACCTGTCTGTTGTTCTAAAAACTGTCCATCACTCCAAAAGAAAACCTTCAACCCAATAAGCAGTTATTCCCCATTCCACGCTCTCCCTAGACCCTGATACCCACCAATCTGCTTTCTATTTCTATGGATTAACTTTTTTGGACATTTTAAATAAATGGAATAAAACAATATGTGATTTTTTTGTGTTTTATTTTTACTCAGCATAAAGTTTTCAAGGTTAATCCACATTTTAGCATGTATCAGTACTTCATATTTTATGGCTGAATAATATTCCATTGTGCACATATACCACAATTTGTTTATCCACTGATGAACATTAATGTGTACATTGTATACAAGTGTGAGTTTTAGTACCAGTTTTCCATACTTTAGGATATATACCTAGGAGTGAAACTTCCAGCTCATTCTGTTTTACTTTTCAGGAAACACTCAATTGTTTTTCACAGCAGCTGAATCATTTACACTTGCAGTTAAGATTCATAGTGGCCAAATAACTTTTTAAAAGTGTCATAGAGAAATTATTTTTTTCTCTCATAAAAAGTACAGATGTAAATTGGGGATTACAGGACATTTCTCTGTTTTAGTAAGCCTACCTTCTTCTACTTCAAAGGTCAACAAACTATTGTGCACAGCTGCCTGTATGTGTACGTTAAGTTTTATAGATCCACAGCTATTCCCATCATTTACTTACTTTCTATGGCAGTTTAGGCACAACATGGTAGCGTTGTGTAGTTGGCATGAAGACAATACGGCCTGCAAAGCCAAAAATACTTACTGTCTGGCCTTTTAGAGAAAATGTTTGTTAAATTCTACATTTATTTTTCTGACCTGTCATCTGTAGCTTGGGCTTTCTACTCATAGTCCTAGATGATGGATATTTAAGCTCTAGTCATCATATTCTCAATCCAATCATCAGCAAAAGAAGAGCAAAAGAAGATCATACCACTGTCTTTAAAAACACGCTTCCCTGCAGAATCTCAATCAGTTTCCATTCTCCTAAATTAGTCCCACAGCCATAACTAGCCGCAAAAGACTCAGGGAAATGTAGTCTTTATTCTAGGTGGCTAGGAGGTCATCTAAAAATTGGATTCAAGAGCTCTGGGACAGAGACAGTATCCACCAGAGGAACTGGCATATCCCCTAGATTTATCCACAGTTTCCCTGCAAATAGTAGAAACTTGGCAGGGAGGTGGAAGGGAAGAGTTCTCCAAGACAAAGTAAAGAATCTAAGAACAAATTAAGGCCCTTGTTAACCATTCTGATCATCTCACAACAATTAGAAATAGGTAGATCAGTAATAAATCTATATCTTCCTTGATAAACTGAGTGATTTCTGAGTTCACTAAGCCTCATTTTCTAGTTAATTTAAAAGTCTGATTAAAGCTTTACCTCTCATAATTGAGATCAATGTAGCATCGTCTCTAGTTCTAATTGGATTTTCAAGGTTTTGCATATGGCAAGGGATTGAAATTCAGGGAAGATGTCAATGCTGAACTTTGTAGGGTTGGGATAACCAATAGATATTATTTTTTCTGAAAGGGAAAGTCTTTAAATATTTCTACATCAGCTTAGGGAGAAATATCCGTAGAAGAAATAAGAATGTGCGAATTTTGGGCAAAGCAGCATTAACTTTAGCATATATTTCAGTGGGGCAAAGATCCAGTAATGTCAGAGTAGAATGTATTTATACTTCTATAAGACAGTAAATAGAACATTCATGGAATTTCTTTCACTTAGTTGTTTGAATTTGCCTAAAAATAGAAACAGTAATAAAATGTGGCTATTCTATAAATTTTCAAAAGTCCAGGTACAGTCCAGGTATAAAAAAATAGGTGAAAATTAATTAGATATGCAATGCTATGAGTTCATAATATATTCACAGAAGAATAACGGAATACATGTGATGCTCAGAGCCTTGTTGATTTATTCACACCAGGGTCATTCTATTTTGAAATTGTGCTTGTTTTTGAGCAGCATGAATAGAAACTTTTGTATGACTGACAAACCCCAGTGTTGTTTCTCTTTGAAGTTTTTAATTTATGTAATATAAGTATGACTCTTCTTGGTATATAGTCCTATAAGTTTTGATCAATTCACAGAAATGTACACCCACCAGCACAATCTAGACACAGAACTATTTCATCACCCTTCCTCAAAATTATCTTGTGTTGCCCCTTTGTAGTCAGTCTTTCTCCCCACAGTATATAGCCTCTGAGTCTGTCTTATTACAATTAGAATAATGCATTTATGATTCACCCAGGTTGACTGTGTGTGTTAACAGTTTCTTCCTTTTACTGTTGAGCAGTATTTCTTTGTAATGCCATATCACGATTTGTTTACCCATCACCATTTGAAGGGCATTTGGATTGTTCCAATTTTTATCAATTATGTGCAGAGATCTTATAAACACTCACAGAATGTTATTACATAAACATGAGGTTTATGTCTTCCAGATCAATAGTTAGGATTAATTGTTCAATCATATTATAATTTATAGAAAACTACCAAATAGCCACAGTGGCTGTGCCATTTTGCTTTCTCACTAGCAATGTATCCAAGTTTCCAGTGCTTCACTTACCCTTCAGTTATTTATACTGCCTTCCTCCCCTCCCTCCCCTGCCCAGTCCTATATTTTTGTACATTTTAAAATTGCTTGTTTTGGTTTTATTTTTGACTTTTAATAGTGCTACTTTATCCTAATAGTATCTTTCAGAGAGTAAATGTTTTCACTTCTGATGAATTTTGATGTATCATTTTTCAATGTATTGTGCCACTGATGTTTTAAGAACTCATTAACTGCTCAACATTATGAATATTTTCTCCTGTTTTTCTGAATGATTTTCTAATTTTATTTCATTTTATACCTAAGCATATAATTGACTAAATATTTTTTTATTTTATATGATATAAAGTATAGGTCAAAGTTCATTTTTTTTACATGTGGATGTTCAATCATTTCATCATCATTTATTTAATAAATTTTTTTTTCTCCACTGACTTGCAATTAAACTTTAAAAATTAACTAGCCAGCCATATTTTGGGCTGTTTATTTCAGAATTCTCTATTCTGTTCAACTGATTGATGTGTCTTCCTTTTGATCTATATTACCACACTTTCTTCATTATTGCAGTTTTATGGTGAATACTAGAGTCACTGTGTGAGTCCTACATCTTTATTCTTTTTATTTCAAAATGTTAAAGCTATTTTAACTCCTTTGCCTTTATATATAAATGTTATAATCTGTTTCTCAAAATCTTGAAAACATCTTTCTGTGATTTTGATTGGGAATGTGTTTAATTTATGTATAATTTGTGAGAATTAATGTTTAACAGTATTGAGTCTTCCTATCCATAACAATAGTATATATTATGTTGCCACTTATGTATATTTCTTTTTTATACTTTCATTTGAGGGGATCATTGCTTAGAATCAATTCAGCATGAGTCTTTGTTCTTGTTTACCTAGTAATAATCTGCATTCTTTCTTTTCTTATTGTATTTTGTTTTCCATTACACCTGCAAGTTATGTTGCTTTTTTTTTTTTTTTTTTTTTTTGTGTGTGTGTGTGGGGGGGGGGGGGAAGGGTTTTTTGTCTTCTCAGTTGAAGTTTACTCTGGGGATACCCTCAAAAATATTATTTAAAATGTCTACAGATCTTGGATATTATTGCTTGTTTACTGTATTCAGTATTGCATAGGTGGGAATTACATGTCACAAATAACAAAAGTGGAATAAGAGTTAAGGACCAGATGAACCTCTAAGGGCCAGCATTTTCTCATTGGCATGTATAGTACATTTATAGCTTTACTCCTCCAACTGCTTCTCATAGATTGTAGGTTTTTATGATGGTGATAAGTGATAATGAGAATAATAAAACAGGAAGGTATTTTGTAATGTCAATGAAGTCTTATCTTTTGGATAAAAAAAAAAAGCAAACAAAACTTTCACTTCAGTTAGATAGCTGGCATGCCTTGCTTGCAAAGCCATTTATTGCAAGGTTGAAAGGCTTGAAAAAATAAATCACCTAAAATTTTACACATTGATATTTGTTCTATGTTGCCCTAAAACCCCTGAGGAAAAGAGACAGGTAGTGTAAATAATAACTATTAGTAAAACATAGAGTCCTTAGATATTTGCTGCTTGATTTCCAAAAATGAGAATATGAAGCTTGGAGATGTTAACCTAGTGTCACACTAAAAATATGTTACAATCAGAAATGGCCCTTTGTCTCCAATTCCAACCTCCTTTCACCCTAGAAAACCACTTCCCATATTTTCACATATCCAAATTCTTCATATTTTTTGAAGATTCAATGCAAATCCATGATGATCACAAAAAAACATATAGAGCTTGTTAGCCATCTCACTCAAGCAACAGTATTTTACATAGTCATCTTACATAGTTATCTAAATATTTATTAAACACCTACTATATGTCAGGCACAGGTTTAGGACCTGGGGATAGAGTAAGCAGACAAAATTTCATGCTGTCATGTAGAATGCAATCTAATGAGGAAGACTAAACAGATATATAATAATTAATTAGATGTATGTTGAATTCACTAGAGATAAATGATATATAAAAAAAAGCAAGCAAGCATGGAAGGAAGATAGGAAGTTTTGTAGGTTGCATTTTAAAATTAAGGTAGCTAGTTGTACACCTCACTGAGAAGGAGACATTTGAATAAATTCCTGAGGAGGTGAAGGAGTAAGCAATTTGAAGATTAAGGGGAAGAGGATTGTAAGCTGAAGGAGGATCCAATAGAAATGTCCTGTGGTCAAGTGTGTCTGGTGTGTTCAAGGATCAGCAAGAAGATCCTTTGTGCTAGAGTGGAGGAAGCTAGACTGCACACAGTTGAAAGGAAATGACAGATGTTACAGGTGGGCAGGAGGAGACAAACACATTTATATGGCTTCATTGGCATTGTTGGGATTTTGTGTTTCTCTGTGATCAGGTGGGAAGATTTGTTTAACAAAACAGCAGACCTGATTCTTGTGGTTGTCCTAAAGTGAAGTGAAGGAGATATACACTGATCAAGTAATTATATAAGTAAATGTAAAAATAAATGCAAAACCAAACATACTAAATGGAGCTTATTAAATGGATTAGACTTATTTTAAGAATTATCATTTGTGCTCAGATATAGAAGATGAGTAGATATTAACTAGCTAAAGAATGTAAGTTTAATAATAATGCCTTATTGAGTGTTGCCATGCTAAGAAGCACCATTTTCAGCATTTGGCTTAAATGAATTCATTAATCTTTACAATAAAATTATAAAGACTATAGAATTATTGCTTATTACGGATGAGAAAACTGAAGTACACTGAAACCAAGTAAGTTGCTCCTGTTCATACCAAATGGAAAAATGGGACACAAAAGCAAAACATTAGGTGGTTGCTGACCTTAGAGAAAGAGAAGGACAAAACCCTTGGACTTCAGTCTACAAAATTTTTCCATCAGCCTTCTTCAGCTATTCTAACTTTCTAATTCTTACTCCTATTTCAGGGCCTGCCTCAAATTTTCTCCTGTCAAAAAAAATTTCCTTGCTTTTCCAGCCACAGTAGACCACATTTCCAAAATCCCGTTGGAAGTATGATCATTCCATTGATGTTTATTTAATGAGAAATTACACATTATTATGTAACATCCTGTATTATTTATAAGCATTTTAAATAAATTTTTTATGAGGTTTCATTTTTGACTTTAATTTTGCAAATCGATTTTAAGTCCCTATGGTGTGAGCTTAATGAATATAATTGGGATAATTGTTTATTTGTGTCCTATATAGTGTTGGGCATGAAGTTCTGAAATAATTTTCAACACAGAATAAAACAAAACAAAGAAATGAGTAAGAAGAAATCTAAGAAGTCTCTAGTAGCTGACATCTTTGTTTTACAGTAAGACTGGGGCTCAGGACAAAAACCTTCATCTATTGACACCTAAGCTAAAATAGTTACTAACCCATGTAAAGTATTATTTGTTTATACTGCTTTTTAGGACTCAAAGTGACATAGCAACCAGACACAGAGTAAATAAGCAACCGGGTGCCCCAAAGAAGCATGAAACTCCAATAGATTCTTGGATGCAAGAACAACCTGGGATCTAAGGCACAAGGTGATGGACCAATGCAAACAAGAGAGGAATCATGCAAAATAATGCAAATGAGATATGTGAACAGAATCAGTTTTCTGCTACAGCCAGGGTTCTTTATGGCGCCTGCGAAGCACCCATTTTCTTATGGACTATAATCAACAATATCTGGAAAGTGTAAAATGTGCAGGAGAGGAGGTTCGTTTTGACTTTTCTTGGTTTTAAAACTACTGGGACCTTAAGTGCTGTAAGTTTTGTAGGAGAGGACACTGGGTGTCTATCTCAGGTCTTAAATGTCTGACTTTCTAAGCAAATTTCTAGAAGTGAATTAAGGCTGTTATCACTTGACAGGGATAAATGAAGAAAAACACGTTTTCTACAACTTTCTACTATTTGATGTACACATTTATTAAAAAGGGGAGGTTTCCTTCCTGCTACATCATGTTTTGTAAGACCTTTCTTGAAGAGAAACAGTGAAAACCCTGTGGTGGAAGTGTAAATTAGTTCAACCATTGTGGAAGGCAGTGTGGCGATTCCTCAGGGACCTAAAAATAAAAATACCATTTGATCCAGCAATCCCATTACTTGGTATATACCCAAAGGATTATAAATTGTCCTGTTATAAAGACACATGCACACGTATGTTCACCGCAACACTGTTTACAATAGCAAAGACTTGGAAACAATCCAAATGCCCATCCATGATAGACTGGATAAAGAAAATGTGGCACATGTATACCATAGAATACTATGCAGCCACAAAAAAGGATGAGTTCATGTCGTTTACAGGGACATGGATGAAGCTGGACACCATCATTCTCAGCAAACTGATACAAGAACAGAAAACCAAACACCTCATGTTCTCATTCATAAGTGGGTGTTGAACAATGAGAACACATGGACACAGGGAGGGGAACATCACACAGGGGGGTCTGTTGGGGGGTGGGGGGGCTAGGGGAGGGATAGCAGGGAGTGGGGAGATTAGGGAGGGATAACATTAGGAGATATACCTAATGTAGGTGACGGGGGGATGCAGGCAGCAAACCACCATGACGTGTGTATACCTATGTAACAATCCTGCAAGATCTGCACATGTACCCAGA
>CAUYLG010022817.1:0-48362 GCA_963573385.1 Cacajao melanocephalus
AGACTTAAATGAAATATTGGTTGGCTGTTTGTTATTTTCTTCCCTTATTCCTTCCTGTCTCTGTTGTTAAGCACAATTATCAGCATAAAAGAGATTTTTAATACCTATTCCTAGATTGTATTCCAGCCTGGGCAATAGAGCAAGAATTTTATTCTCTCTTCCCCTTTTTCTTTCTTCTTCTTTCCCTCTTTCTTTCTTAATTTCTCTCACACACACACAAAAAAATCAAATGCTCCTTGGCTGGGTGCAGTGGCTCAGGCCTGTAATCCCAGCACTTTATTTATTACTACAATTATTTATATATTTAATTTATAGGCATACACTTAATATCTGTACAAAAAATTAAACACTTTGGAAAAAAATGTGTTCTATAAATCAGTTGATAAGATTACCTCTTTGAAAAAAATTTAAAGATAAAAGGAGCCGAAGTCACAGTCTACATTATTTCTGCTTATTACACATTCCTAAAAAAAAAAAGAATGAGAATATTAGTGTATTCTACATTATCTTGATTTCACCAGTTCATTTTATAGGATTATTTTCTTGGTTATCATTCTAATAAGTGGAAATATACAATCAGCAAGAGACAATTTTAAAAGAAGAGTAGAAACAGTATAAAAACTAGAATATAATTTTATGATTATTCATTGCATGTTATTTTCTAAGCATTGCTATTCTAAATAACAAAGCAATTGGGAAGAATTCCACAGCTTAAAATTTCATTTTGGAGCTCAATATTTTTCTTTAAAAAAATTATAATAGTGTGCAGAATCAAGTAATAAGAAAACTATGCTGATGGTTTTAGTATTCAGCCCTTCTGATTACATTTGCATATACTCAGGCATTTTTAGAAAAAAAGTAAAAGAAAAATGCAGCCCTAGTATTACCAGAGCAAAATGAAATGCCATTGTCCCAAATAAGCTGTCTGTTCCTAGAACAGTTTTCTTCGTGATGGTAGACATCTAAATGCAAAATTGCAAATTGAGCAGGGATTCTGAACAGTAGAAATAATTTAATCACATTTAATGACAATATTTTGAAAAGTTAATTTTTCCCTCTTAATATATAAAGAGCTCCAGATAAGCAATAATGAATAATAAACATAGAGATAAAAAATACTGAACAGATTTAGAAAAATCAACACAAACAATTTAAAATGGCTGATAAATATGTTGAAAGCTTTTCATTCCCACTAGCAATCTCATGGACAATAACAGAACATGAGCCATCTGCACAGCCTAATTCTTCTAATTACGTAGTGATAAACAGAAAATCGTTGACATGACGCAGATGAATAAATTCTGTGGCACAAGTTCGGGAGAGCAAATAGGTTTATGTAGGAATAAAGAAACTGAAAATAGATTGCCTGTTCTATCTCTCATTGAAAAATCAGAGGACACCCCATCTAAGACAGAAGAAGAATTCTTCTCTGCAATCTCACCAGCATCTATTTTTTTTTTTGACTTTTTAATAATAGCCATTCTGACTGTTGTGAGATGAAATCTCATTGTGGTTTTAGTTTGCATTTCTCTAATGATTAGTAATGTTGGGAATTTTTTTATATGCTTGTAGGTTGCATACATGTCCTTTTGAGAAGTATTTGTTCATACTCTTTGCCCATTTTTTAATGGGGTTGTTTGATTTTTGCCTGTTGATTTAAGTTTCTTATAAATTCTGAATATTAAACCTTTGTTGGTTGCATAGTTTGCAAATATATTTTTCCATTCTTTAAGTTGTCTGTTCACCCTGTTGATAGCTTCTTTTGTTATGCAGAAGTTCTTTATTTTAATTAGATCCCACTTCTCAATATTTGGTTTTGTTGCAACTGCTTTTAGAGTCCTCATCATGAAGTCTTTGCCAGGATCTATGTTCAGAATAGTATTTCCTATTGGCACCAGCTCTTCTTTATAAATCTGGTTTAATTTGGCTGTAAATCTATCTGGTTCAGTACTTTTTCTGGTTGATAGGTTTTTTATTTCTGATTCAATGTGGGGACTCGTTATTGGTTGGTTCAGGGTTTCAATTTCTTCCTGGTTCAATCTAGGGAGGTTGTATATTTCTAGGAGTTTATCCAATGTATCCATTTCTTCTAGGTGTTCTAGTTTACATGCATAGAGGTGCTCATAATAGTCTCTGTGGGCTTTTTTGTATTTCTGTGAGGTCGGTGATAATTACCCCCTTGTCATTTATGATTGTGTTTATTTTGATATATTCTCTTTTTTTATTAGTGTAGCTAGTGTAGTTTCTAACCACAATACAAGAAATAGTGGAAATTATAAATAAAAATTTGAACCAATAATAAAAATGTTTATCACAACTACAGAAAAGACAATCATTGATTGAAGTAAGAAGTAAACATAAAATAGTATTCTACTTAAACAACAATTAAAATACAAATGCAATCTTTATCTCAAAAGAGAAAAAGAAGAAATAAGATAAGCATTAACTCAAGCTGTTAGAATCAACAATCTTAAGGAAAACACATAGAAATAAATGACTGTGTAAAATAGATATGACTACACTGAAGTAAACATGAATAAACTAAGTAAAATAAATATTTTCAAATAAATTATTAGCAAGCCTATGAGAAAAATAAGGAAAATAAAGCAATATAAATAGCAAATAAATAAAATTTAAATAAATATAAATAAGCTAAAGCACACAGCAACTAAAATATTAAAGAAATGAACAATCTCTATAAATGTATTTAATAAAATTTAAAACAGTCTGTGATTTTTGATAAAATTCACAAAGAAAAAAACATCATGACTCCATGGCTGGGTGGTTTTAAGAATAAAATTATCTAAAACTGTCAGAGAAGATATAAATTCTATGCTACATAAATGTTTTGTGGAAACACAGATGAATGAAATGATTCCCACTTAATTTTACCAAGCAAATATTTTTGTGAAATTAAATCTAACAAAAAAACACCAAATAATAGTATAAGTCAATAGCAGTTGTTAATAAATATCCTCAACAAAACTTTCAGTATCATGTTAAAAGTATAATCTGTCATGACTCAGAAATATTTTAGACATTCAAGAGGTTGAAAATCAGGGTATGTGATAGGATACTCTATATGAGTAGGTTGAATTTTTAAAATAAGTTCATTTCAAAAGATTTATGAAAAGGATTTGGTATTTAGAAAAACTATTTTAATAAATATCTCCAAATCTATCTATAATTCAAAATTTTTAAAGAAATTAAAATAGATTAACATTGTCTCAATAGGCAATTTTTAAATCAAACCAGTAATTAATAAAATATTAACTGCAAACATTTAGAGCCATTGATATGGTTTGACTCTGTTGCAACCCAAATCACATCTTGTAGCTCCCATAATTCCCACGTGTTGTGGGAGGGACCCAGAGGGAGATGACTAAATTAAGGGGACAGGTCTTTCCTGTGCTGTTCTCATAGTGAATAAGTCTCACAACATCTGATGACTTTAAAAATGGGAGTTTGCCTGCACAAGCTCTTTCTTTGCCTGCCACCATCCACTTAAGATGTGACTTGCTGCTCCCTGCCTTCCACCATGCTTGTGCCCCAGCCACGTGGAACTGTCAATTCTCCATTAAACCTCTTTCCTTCCTTTGTAAATTTCCCACAGCATTAAAACAGACTAATACAGTTATTTTATTTAAATCACAAAGTAATGCTGACTACCATTGTTGTTTCTAACATGAAAGTTTTGAAAAATGCTATTAGATACCAAAAAAAATTAAAAATATTGGTATAGAGAGACAAAATTATTATTACATGGTAAGATCACATATCAGAAAGAGGAATCATTACAAGCAACTTTTAAAATTAATTTTGTGAAGTGGGGTTGTGATATTGTGAAATATATTTAGTCTTTGTCCAGTCTCCAGGCATCCAACTCCTAAAATATTTGGAATCCTTAAAGTGATGTGTCTTGTTTGCTAATGAGTTGCCTGGAAGATGGCAGAATCTAAGTAGCTTCAGGATGGGGGCTAAACTTTCAGTCACACCCCCAACCTCCAAGGAAGGAAGAGGACCTGAAGTTTGGATTGATTACTAATGGCCAATGATTTAATGTCTCTGTAATAAGGCTTCCATAAAAGACCAAAAAGAATGGGTTCAGGGAGCTTCTGGACTGAGCTTGCAGAGGTTCCTGGAGGGTGGTGCACTCCATCTCCATGGGGACAGCTCTTGCACTCAGGATACTTCCATACCTCACCCTATGCATCTTTTCATCTGTATCCTATTGTAATCAACCAGTAACCATAAATAAGTCTTTCCCTTAGTTCTGTAAGCCACACTCTAGTAAATTCACCAAACCCAAGGAGAAGGTTGTGGAAACCCCAGTTTATAGCAGGTCAGTCAGAAGCACAGGTAAAACAACCTGGGGCCTGTGACTGGTCCTAGAAATGGAGGGAAATCTTGGGGGATTGAGCCCTCAACCAATGGAATCTGATGCTATCTGCAGGTAGATAGTGTCAGAATTGAATTAGACAACACCGAGCTGGTGTCTGCTGCAGAACTGATGTTTTCCTTTGTGGTGGGGAGAAACTCTCACATGTTAGTCACAGAGTCTTCTGTGTTGATTGTTGTTGAATGAGAGAATAGAAAAAAATTGATTTTTTTTTAACTCAGGGGTCAACTCAAAATAAATACATAAATTTTATAGTATTTTTATAGAACTGAAGTAAAGATTTAGCATAGAATGGAAAAAGAAACCATATAAATAGTATGCATAAAAAATAAATAGCAAAAATTCAGGAATAATATTAACAGACATATAACCCAGAAGACTTTTTGTGTTCTGGAAGGAAAGACAAAATTTTTAAGCATGGCAACTCTCCCATCTCCCATAAATACACAGATTTAATCCAGTTCAAAATTAAAGGGAGCTTTATGAAAACTCTGTAATGTAAGTACAAACTTTATCAGAAGTTTGTACTGACCTGCTATTATATTATAAAGTTTAAATGTATTAAATACTGACTACTGGTACAAAAATGGCTACACATAATGGAACATAATAGATTGCCCAACAATAAATCCCAACATATTTGATAATTGAAAATATGATTAATGAAAGATTTAAAAAAATCAATGGATAAGAGAAAGAATGTTCTAGAAATGGTTTGGGTTCATTTGAGTAGAAATTTTGGGGAAAAAATACAGATTCCTACCTTACTTGATATACCAGCATTAACCTCATATATGTTAAAGAGTTATATGTAAAAAAATACTAAACATAAAATCTTAAAAGATAAAATAGAAGTTCATCTTATTAAATGTTTGAGGGGAGTAATGAGGGAAGGGCAGACAGGTAATGAGAAGTAAGTAATTTTAAGCTAAAACTTAATAAATTGCAAATAAAAATATAAATAGTTTTAATTACATAAAAAATTTTAAAATCTAGGGGTAAAACATTGAAAATAAATATCCAAAACAGAAACATATTTGCAGCAAATATGAGAGTTAAATTCCTTATTAAATAAAGAGCTATAAAACAGATAAGTAAAATGTATCAAATACATGAATGATCAAAGGACATGATAAGAAATTCACAGAAAAAATACAATTAATATGCCGCCATTTATGAAAATATTCAGCTTTTCTAGGAATCAGAGAAAATGATTTGATAATTGACCTGTGAAATTAGGGAGAACAAGAAATGTATAAGCACAGCCTGGCAAGGATGGATGAAATAGAGACCCTCACACATAGCCTGCTGCAGTATAAATTTGTACATGTTTGGAAAGAAATTTGAGGAAATAGTTATTCCCTTTTACCAGGTAATTTCACTTCTAGATATAAATCTTAAGGAAAGCATTCTAAGTAGAGACAAGGCATTAGGCACAAAGAGTTTTTCTCAGGCTCTTACTGGTTGGTTGGTTTGTTTTCCTATATGCAAATCAGATTCATTTTTTAATTTTTTCATACTGACAATGGAAACAACTTAGAAGTGTAACCCAAGAAGATTAATTATTTTCTGGTATATGCACTCAATGACATATTATGCAAAATAGACTATAATATTGTTAAGTGAAAAGAAAAGATGTAAATTATGTGTGTAATAGAATAAGTGTTCAAATTAAAGTTTCACATGAATAAAAGAACTAAAAGGAAATATATCAAAATCCTAATGGCAGTGCTGATTGGTTGACAAAACTCTATATGCTATAGAGTTTTTCCTAATTTTCTCTATTGTCAAATTTTTCTGTAGTGAATATGAATAATTTTTATTTTTGATGAAGCAGCAACAAAAACACTAAGCAAAGATGACTAATTTGCATCAGCTACTAGGTCAGCAGTTTTCTGAGCCCTGGAAGGGGAAGAAGGTCTTCTGGAGAGAACGGGGCTCAGGCACCTCCCTTCTCCCCAACATAGTCTCTCTTCTGAGAGGCAAGCACAGCTCTGAGACAGGGGTGGGCTGGGAAGGAAGAATCAGGAACAGCTGGAGCAGATTCAGAACCATGACATGCATTCCCCTTCAAAGGCAGCTCAGAGGCTGACAAGGTGAGTGAGAGTTCAGAGGCAAGTCAGAGCTTACAAATGGGTGGATTAAGCTAAAAATGAGCAGGAGGCATCTTGAGGGCACCACTTATGCTCGGAATGAGTACAGAGGAGAATGCAACATTTGACACCTGCAGACTAACCAGCAGCTGAATATAAGCTGCGGGAGAAAGTTAAAAACAGTATTAAGTGGTTGTGTTCACTCATGGAAAAGCCAAGGAAATAAGGAAGTGATTAGAAGAGCTCATTTCAAATTGGTAATGAAGTATATCATTTATATCTAAGCCTCTCTTAGTTTCATCATTTGTTCTAAATTTTGAGTATTGTCAGGTAGAGGTGATGTTTTCCAACAATTATGCTTTAATTTTACATAATGCAATTTTTTTTGGAAAAAAAAATATATATAAGAAGGAAAAAGCCACTAGAAAAATCTGACTCTGGGTTATGTTTGCTTAGTCAAATGGCTTAAATATTACAAGCCTTGGTTTTCTTGTTTATGGGGATTCAGTAATTAATTGAGCCTCTCTACTCCAGGCACTGTACTCGGCACCAGAGATTAATGGTAAGTAAGACAGACAAGCTTCTCGCCCCTCAGAGGACCAATGGGAAAGCAGAGAACTAAAGACAGTGGGATGAGCGCCATGGAAGGGGATAAAGGAGGGTTGGGGTTATAGAGGCTTCACAGTAGTGACATCTCATCCAAGATCATAGAACACATGGCCTGCTTGAAAGACAAGGGGAGGGCTTTCCATTTGGCTTGACAAAAAGAGGCATGTCATGCTAAGCCTTTTCAGACACTCTGGACTTTATCCTACAAGGTGTGGGAAGATATTGCAGATTTCAAGCACAAGGGTCACACAAGCAAATGTACATTTCTCAAAGATCACTCCTGGGTATAAGAAGAAAGAACATGAAAGAGGAGGTTACACAATACACTCTTGCAGAAAGACAGGGGAGAGAGAGCAGCACATGGGCCTATAGATTTGTGTGCAAGGATGAAAACAGAGACAGAATTCGGGTTATGAGCAGAAGAGAGAAGCAAGGATGTCACCCAGGTTTCTGATCTTACTAACTGGGAGGAATTTGGTGCTACAATCTGGGACACAGACAAGAGAGGAGGAGCAGACCTGAGAGAGAAAATGTTGATTCCAGTTTTGAACACATTTATTTTGAGGGACTGTGAGGCATTTAACTTGTGACGTCTTCCCCTTCTCCCCAAATTTAACTTGTGGAGTTGATGAGAAGTCTGAAGCTCCAGAGGGAGAGCTGGTCTTAGGACAGATTTAGAAAACATTAGCAAATAGCTGCGTGTGAATGAAACCATCCAGAAAGAATACTCAGAGGGAGAAATGAGTCATGGCAGAATCCTGACAAATCACAATACTGAAGGTGGAATACAAGAAGAGGAGCTTGAACAGTTCCTAGGACAGAGTGGCCATAAGGGTAGAAATAAAATTTTATGGCTGCAAAGTCACAGAGGTGAGGGAGGAAGTAGTAAAGGGTGCCCAATGCCATGGAACATAAAATAATACAAAGGCCAAGACGTATCCACTGGAATCAGCCATGAGGAGTTATTGGTAAACTTGGCCAAAGAATTAATGTGGCATGATGAGGACAGAACCCAGATCACAGTGGCTGAGGAGTGAATGTCATGTGATAAACAAGAAACAGCAAATGGGGACAATTCTACAATTCCGTTAACAAAATTCAACTGTGAAATGGAGATGACAGGGAAAGAGCTTGAGAAATTGTATTTGTTTCCTAGAACTGCCATAGTAAATTACCACAAAGTAGACGGCTTAAAATATTCATTGCATCCCAGTTCTGGGGGGCTAGAAGTCTGAAATCAAGATGTTGGCAAGGCCAGCATCCCGCTGAAGATTCTAGGGAAGACTCCTTTCCTGCCTTCTCCTAGCGTCTGGGGCCTCCTAGCAGTTCTTGGTGTTCCTTGGTTTGTAGCTGAACCACACAGTCTCTGCCTTCTCCTTCACAATACCTTCTTCCCTCGTGTCTGTGTCTCTGTGTCTGCCTATTCCTCATCTTTCTCTTATAAACACACCCGTCACCGGGTTTAGGGCCTGCCCTAATCCAGTATGACTTCGTTTTAACCTAACATCTGCAAAGACCTTTTTTCTAAATGAGGTAACATTCTGAGATTCTGGTAGATATGGATTTTGACACTATCCAACCCAGTACAGAAATATATGGAGAAAGTGATTTTTGTTTTTTTCGGTACTTGCTTATTTAATAATGTTACACCTAGAAAATTAAATCATTGGGTCCTTTGTGATACATACATAATGCCAATTTGAAAAACCTATGTTTCCTAGAGTTAAAAATTATTTGATAGGAAGTTCTTCCAAAATCTAATGAGTTGTTACACCAAATCTGAGATTCATGAAAGAAATGGTCCCTATAAATGGTAATGCTGTAGTAACTTAGCATCATTTCTTGTGGCTTTCAACAACTGTTTTAACTCTTTTGAAATTATACAAATGTAGACAAGACTTGTGGGATAGAAGAGAATGAGATTTTGTACTTTATTCAATTTCAGATTTTCTCTAGGATAGCATGATTTTAAAATAATCTATTTCCATGAGGAACAATTTAGGCTTTTTGTTTACAGCTTACCAAAGGGGAAAAAAAATCTAGCTTATATAGTGTTTAAATAAATTGGCCAGTTGGGGAGGGTATCATGTAGTTACAATTTGTTATCATTTTATTGGGATTAAAATAATTAACTTATATACCTCATTTCCTCAAGGCATGACTAAAATAAAATAAACAGAACAAAAACAGATCCCTTACCTTGAAAAAGAAAACAGACAAAACTTCGAGACCAGCTACACCAGAGGTATTTGAAATACTGGAGTCCATTCTCTCTTCACTGAGGTTTTATTACAAGAATTAAAATTCTGAATATTAAACCCACATTGGAGATAGCTATTAAAATAAGCAGGAAACGCAGAAAAGATAGTTCTCTTATATAATATTTTCATTTCAACTCTTATCCTATTTAGCTTTAACTAAAATGCAGCAATCTAAAAATGCATACATGTTACACTGGTGCCAGTGGAATAACTATAATTTTTATTTACCTTTCATTTCTTCCTGAAGGCAAAAATCTGAAAGGAAACACCTGCAGATTTTGCCTTCTAGTCCTTGACTTTTCTAGCAATATGATCTACAGACTAGAGTTTGGACACTGTTTCATTTCAGATTGGATGAAGGGAAAATTGTAAAGTGCCTTTTACATAGCCACCTGCTCTTTTTCCCCTAGCGGCATCGACTCAGCTCCCCACTGGCTAGGTGCACCAGCACATTTCCTTTTTGAAGCCGACCGCAGGAAGCTCTGTACAGGTGTGCCTCACAGCCAGCACCTGGGGACCATTACTACTACTACCTTCCTGTGATGGGTGGTAGGGCTGGAACCTGAACACTGCCCACTCTGCCCAAGTTCTTCTTGGCTCACACTACACCCACGGCCCTTCCCCATCATAGGTTGATCTTGTAGATCACAGACAAGAAGCAATA
Organism: Cacajao melanocephalus; assembly: GCA_963573385.1. NCBI lineage: Eukaryota > Metazoa > Chordata > Mammalia > Primates > Pitheciidae > Cacajao > Cacajao melanocephalus. Next base: position 10,027 of record CAUYLG010022817.1, read on the forward strand.
ATAAAAGCACCAGTCAGTTTCCCACAGACTCTGGAAAAACGTACTTGTATCTCAGAGGAATGTCTAGCTTGGATGCTATCTAGGTTTAATGCCTTTTCACTTCATTGGGTAAAGCTATTTTAGTGCATTCCCTAACAGGCTCCTGTTTGACAGATTGGTATGTATATAAAGATTTGTGGTATAATAAAACTAACTTTTTTCTTCTGCATGAATCAGAAACCAAAGTAGAAAATAGCCTCTCCATTGATCAAATAAGTAAATATTGGGTGCCAAATATGTGCCAGGCACGACGATTAGTACTAAGTATGCCAAAATCAGCAGAATAGAGGTGGTTTGTGCACTGACAGAGCTTATAGACAAACGATAAGCAAATAACTCTATAATTTGAAAGTTATAAACTCTGGTAAGTTCTACAAAGGTAAAAAAAATATTTTTTAAAAAGGGATTTATGAGAGTAAATGTTAAATTTATAGTGTAGGCAAACATGGAGGTTTCTGTGAGACCATGGCAGTAGAGATGAAATCTGATGGTGAGTAGCAACATATTAAGTGAAATACAGAGGCTGGAAGCACTCCACGTAGAGATAAATATACACAAAGATGTTAAGTGAGAAAAGAACAGAATTCATTCAAGGGTTTTGACCAGGAGATTGATGTGATACAGTTGTCTATGAACAATATGATATCACTTACTGTGGTAAGGAGCACTAAAAGAGGTTACAGATGAAATCATAAGTTAGGTTCTGGACATGTTGTATTCGGGTTATTTGTGAGATCTCCAGGAGAAAATATCAAGTGTGCCAGATATACAGGTGTGAGACTCTGGAGGGGCTCATTCACATGAATACATTTGAGAGTCATTGACATATTGAAGACAATTGCAACAGTGAGCCAGAGAAGAGGAAAGGAGAAAGGAGTCCAGAAGCCAGCCTTAGCAGCTCCAATACTCAGAGATCAGGTGGAGTCAAATGAGCCCACAGAAGGACTCTCAAAGGGGAGGAGAGGAGAAAACCTAGGAGAACGGCTTTGTTCCCGAAGACAAGGGAAAAGATTGTTTTAAGGAGAGAATGATTAGCTGTTATAAAATCTGCTGAGAAATTAAGCAATATGAAATCCTTTAAGTGTGGGGCCTTAAGGATGATTGGTGACCTTAGCAGGAGCCATTTCAGGAATGACGGGGGTGGAAGTTGGATTGAAGGGGGTTGAGGAGAGTGTAGGAAGTGTGTCGTTCAACAAAGACTCACAATTTTGTGAGCTTATGTATGTTCATCATCTAACAGGATGGAAAAATAGCTAATAACTCTCAGTTGCCCGGTTATGCTGTAGATTTCTTGCAGACAGAAAGAGAGACAGAGAAAGAGAGGGAGAGAAAAGAGAGAGGAAAGAAAAGAAAGAACGAGAAAAAAAATTATTCAGCCCATAGGCAAAAAGTGAACCACAAACAAAGATGCTGGCAAGTGATCTAAAAGTATTAGTATTACTTTCCATTTAAGACTTGGGGGTAAGTTTCCGCCTGGAACATGAAATGTTCACCAGTAAGATGAAATATTTCACTGCATTTGAAGAGCAGACTTTTATCTGATACAGATTCGGTCTAGTGAAACAATTTATGGTTTGTTAAATATTCTGTTTTAAGGTTTTTCACTTCAGCATGGCCAATGAAAGATAGATAGAAAAGGCCTCTTAGAATGAAGAAATAGGCTTGCCATCCTGAATTATTTTATCATAGTGACTTAATAAACATTATACCAACTCACAATCTCCTAGTAAAAGGTATTTGGGACATAATTTTAATTATTAATACAGGCATACATCATTTTATTGCTGTTGACTTTTTTGTGCTTTACAGATACTGTATTTTTTACAGATTGAAGGCTTGTGGCAACCCTGTATCAAGCAAGTCTGTTGGTGCCATTTTTCCAACAGCAAGCGCTCAATTTGTGTCTCTGTCGGTCACAGTCTGATAATCCTTGCACTATTCCAAACGTTTGTATCATTATTATATCTGTTATGGTCATGTGTGATCAGTAATCTTTGATGTTACTATTATAATTGTTTTTGGGTGTTACAAACCATGCTCGTACACGGTGACAAACAACAATGTATGTTACGTGTGTTCTAACTGCTCCACCAACTGGCAGTTCCCCATCTCTCTCCTTCTCCTTGGGCCTCTCCATTTCCTGAGACACAACAATATTGAAATTAGGCAAATTAATAACCCTACAGTGGCCTCTAAGTTTTCAAATGGAAAGAAGAGTTGCACATCTCTCTCTTGAAACAAAAGTAGAAATGATTCAGCTTAGTGAGGAAAGCGTGTCCAACACTGACACAGGCTGAAAACTGGGCCTCTGACAACAAACAGTAGCCAAGCTATGACTGCAAAGGAAAAGTTCTTGAAGGTAATTGAAAGTACTACGCCAGTGAACACATGAATGACAGGAAAATGCAACAGCCTTATCAGCAATATGGAGACAGTTTTAGTGGTTCTGGATAAAAGATCAAACCAGCCACATCATTTCCTTAAGCCAAAGCCTAATCCAGAGCAAGCCTCTAATTCTCATCAATTCTATGAAGGCTGAGAGAGGTCAGGAAGCTGCAGAAGAAAAATCTTAAGCTAGCAGAGATAGGTTATGAGGTTTAAGGAAGAAGCCATCTCCATAACATGAAAGCAAGGTGTTGATGGAGAAGCAAGTGTTGATGGAGAAGTTGCAGCAAGGTATCCAGAAGATCTAGCTAAGGTAATGGATGAAGGTGACTGCACTAAACAACAGTTTTTCCATATAGATAAAACAGCCTTAAACTGGAGGAAGATAGCATCTAGGACTTTCATAGCTACAGAGGAGAAGTCAACGCCTGGCTTCAAAGCTTCAAAGAACAGGCCGACTCTTTTGTTAGGGACTGAGGAAACTGATGACTGTAAGATGAACCCAATGCTTATTGAACATTCTGAAAATCCTAGGGCCCTTAAGAATGATGCTACATTGACTTTGCCTGTGCTCTATTAATGGAACAACAATGCCTTGATGACACATCTGTTTACAGCATGGTTTATTGACTATTTTAAGCCCACTGTTGAGACATACTGCTCAGGAAAAAAAAAAATTTTGAAAATATTATTGCTTATTGACAACGCACCTAGTCACCCAAGATCTCTGATAGAAATTAGTGTTGTTTTTATGCCCGCTAACACGCCATCCATTCTGCAGCCCATAAATCAAGGATTAATTTTATCTTTCAAATCTTATTACTTAAGAAACATATTTGGTAAGTCTATAGCTGTGATAGATAATGATTCTTCTGATGAACATGAGCAAAGCACATTGAAAACCTTTGGGAAAGGATTCATCATTCTAGATAGCATTAAGAATATCTGTAATTCAAGGAAGAAGGTCAAAAGAAAAAGTAATAGGAGTGTGTAAGAAATGATCCTAACCCTCATGAATGACTTGGGGGGCTTTAAGACTTCAGTGGAGAAGGTAACTGCAGATGTGATGAAAAAAGCAAGAGAACTAGAATTAGAAGTGGAGCTGAAGAGGTGACTGAATTGTTACAATCTCATGATAAAACTTTAATGGATGAGTAGTTGTTCTTATCAATGAGCAAAGAAAGTGGTTTGTTGGGATGGAGTCTACTTCTGATGATGATTCTGTGAACACTGTTAAAATAACAACAGAGAATATTACGTAAACTTAGTTGATAAAGCAGCAACATGGTTTAAAAGGCTTGACTCTAATACTGAAAGAAGTTCTACTGTGAGTAAAATGCCATCAAACACCACATGCTACAGATAAATATTTCATGGAAGGAAGAGCCAATTGATGAGGCAGACTTCATTGTTGTCTTATTTTAAGAAATTCTCACAGCCACCTCGTCCTTCACCTGATTAGTGAACAGGCATTAATATCAAGGCAAGACTGTCCACCAGGAAAAAGATTATAACTTGTTGAAAGTTCAGGTGATGATTAGCAGGGTTTTTTATGGCAATACAGTATTTTTAAATTAAAGTATGCATATTATTTTTATAGACATAATGCTATGAACACTTACTAGACTACAGTATAGTATAGTGTATAACTTTAATATGCACTGGGAAACCAGAAAATTTGACTCACTTTCTTATTCATTTTCACTTCATCGCATTGGTCTGGAACTCAACCAGCCATATTCTCCAAAGTATGCCTGTGTACTGTACATCATACATTACTATAGCAAGTAATTTCAAATAAAATATTCACATTTTTAAAAACTACATTGTGTTCATCCTAACTTCTCCATCTGTTTCCTAAATTCCAACCCTACTTCAGTCCCTCTCATTTGATCCCTTCCATTGACTTAATTCTACTGTCAACCACTAGCTCTTCTGTTACACTTGAGGTTCTTCTGGGTCCCTCTCCAACTTTCAATATTTTCCTTTTCTTTTTCTCTCACTGCTTGGCACATATGGAAGAATCACTCACACTTTCATACAAACTTAAAGTCACAGAGTAGAAAACAAGTTTATTAGTGATATGTTTTGTGCAAAAAAAAAAAAAAAAAAGACGACTATTTTTTGCTAGGGAAGCTCAGTGACAAAGATGCTTCTTGAGTCTCACACACACACACACACACACACACACACAGAGGTCAGGGGAGTGGGGCGTGGGGGAGAGAGAGAGAGAGAGAGAGAGAGAGAGAGAGAAACGAGCATGCGTGAGACTGACTCATACTTCCAGATAAATCAATCCAGCTAAAAATGTAGATACAACTTGTTTATTTCCTCCCACATTCTGTTGGAAGTTTTCTCTTTTATACATTTTAGCACTCTTATCGAGGCCAACATGAGCAAATGCCTATCAAACCAAAATAACCAAAATATAAATGTAAGTACCAGCAGAGGAACTGAGTTCCAATGATCCTGAGCTTTACAAATGTTAAACATTTTGAACCTCTTACAAGGGAGCACAGAACTTAAAACTATTTTCTTCTACCAGGATTTTGCTAAGAAATAGTGAAGCTGGGAGAGGAGAGAAATAGAACAGAAAGAATGAGAACAGACCATGCTCTCCACCCCAGTTTTCCTGTTCCCTCCCCCGAAATGGTCCTCACTGAAGCAGAACAATCAAAAAAAGAATGAGAAAACTAATTTGTTTCTACAATTAAAAATAATGATAACCTAAATTTTATTTGAGCATTTACTACGTGTCAATCACAAACTATGGCTATAAACGATTTGCTGCATTTAGGTCACTTACAAAAATTCCAACGTCAGTTCATGAATGGGCCACTTTTTGGAGCCAACAAACAAGGAAAGAATGAACCCTGTGACTCACTCTCAAGACTTTCATTAGTCTTCCTTCAACCACAAGGATCCAGTTACAATAAATAATCTGTTTCCTGATCCTAAGGACCCCCTGCTACTTAACATTATAAATATACAGCACTTTATATTTATGTACTCATTACTCTTAACTATTCCACGTTCCAGAACTCATCAACTCTCTTGTTTTCATAGCACTGTATCTTTACTCCAAACAATCTCATCTTGCTGATGTCTATATTTTTATTAAATGTGCCCTCATTCTCCCCTATTATTCAGGTCAAAATCTTGGTATATTCTGTGATTCTGCCCTCTCTCAGCCTCCCAAATCCAATCAGTTATCAAGTCCTATAATAATAGCAACCATTTTAAAATGCCTATTCCATACCAAACTGTAGATTTATAAAATGGGGTCACATTTACTCACGCTGCGTTCTGATTTTGCAAAAAAATGGAGTTTTTCCCTTTAATACTGCTGATTTTTACTTATGAGTTCTACTTAGGAGGGTAGTAGAAAAAAAACAACTAAAGATTAGTCCAATCTAGTTAATGGACAATTTGAATGATTTCGTTAGGTAATGTGCAGTCTCTTGGAGTGAAAATGTTCAATCTCTCGTATATTCATCTTTCTCTCTCTGCTTTCCCCCAGATGGTGACACCTTCTCATGATGGCAGAACTGGATAGCATCCTTGGAGAGAACCGTGTATCTTCACTTCTCCCTGGTCTGCCTCCTTAACTGGTGACATTGGGTGGTCACTGGCTTCATCTCTGGGAATTTTGGTTGCATCTGCTACTAAAGTCTGTGCTTCTCACTCTGGCCCAGTCATCTTCCCTGCTGCTTTGTTCCCCTTCAAATGCTTCCAGTTCCTTCCATTGTCACTGGCTTAAGCCATCCACTGCCAGCCTCTGCTGCTGTGGGGTCAGCATGGCCCTTTCTGCAACTGTACTGGTGTAGGGCCACACTGGCTCTCTACTTACCTGTTTTCTGTGGCCCTCTAGAACATTCTGATTCTAGTTCACAGCACACAGGAATTGAAAACAGCTCAGAAATTATAAACTCTGGCTCTCTGTATAAAGAAACTACAGAGGAGTTACTCTAGTTGAGCTCCTTCTACCCTTTTAGACTCCTGCAGGAGAGCCCTGAGTCACTCAATCTCAAGAACCTTCACCCCTGGCTGTCCTGCCTCTCCCAACTTCTTCCTCTGCCCACAGCACCTGAAATTGAACTGGTCAAGACCCCTCCCTGTTGTTCTTCCTGGCTAGATAGGACCTCCTCTATATAAATTTCTGTTTGTCCCCTCCTCGATGATAATCTTCATTGCCCTCTGATTATTAGTTCCTCTATAAACAGACTCCATTTTTTCTTCTTTATGTCCCATACACTTGACCATAATACTTGTGAAATTGTATGTCCCCACTCTGCCTTCACAGCTTTGTCTGCCATCAGCTCTTCCATAAACAAACTTTCATCACATAGTGCTTGTTCAGTTGATGATTTTATATCATAAAGGCTTTTGAAAATATCTATGACTTTTCTCAGTTTAATCATATTTGAACCACCCTCTCCCCTGCAAAAATAATGCACTCTGCAAAGTAACATATCAACATTGCTCTTAAGGGAAAGGTACTTTTACCAATGCTCTTGATGCAACACCTTCTGGTTTGAGACTATTGGATGGAGCACATTAGAATATGTACCATATTTGGATGAACTCAAAGCATTTTGTTTTGTGAATGGGATGAAAAGGCAGCAACTTTACCACCTCTTCATTCTCTTGTACTCATTGTGCTATTTCCATATGTCCTGAAACACTCATTTTTAACCTTTATTTTCCCTGAAGATCTTTTTCTGTATGATTACCTTATTTTTAAATGAGTCACAGAGAGGTTGCCTGCTGCAAGTAGATCATCTAACTCTTTACCACATTCTAAGGAATGATCTCCCTCATTCCCACCACCAATGCGCCTACTATCACACCTCTCTTCCCACTTTATTGAGTACAAAAACACCTTCCTTATGCTGAATTTTATGTCCTAAAGTAAAATGATAGGGTTACATTTAAATTTTTCTGTTAATATTATTCAGATATATATCTCAGTCTGCATCACAGCTTTCCTATTAAATTAATAAAAAAATTTCATTGACTTTTAATATAGTAACAGTTTTCAGGAAAAAAAAAAGAATATATCTTATCCTTTTATTTTCTTCCCTCATTTTTTCCATCCTTTCCTTCCTTCTCAATTCTTAACAAGCATTTAGGAGTGACTAATATCTACACAGTGACCAAGACCCTTCCTTGAAGGTTCTCTGATGGACTGATGCAGTGGTTGTCAAGAACATGGGGGAGCAATTTTTCCCCTTTGTCCCCTTGGTGACATTTGAGAATATCTGGAGATACTTTTGGCTTTCACAAATCCAGGATGGCGGGGAGAAAGGTATACGACTAGCATACAGTGGATAGAATTTAGGGACACTGCTAAACATTCTATGCACAGAACAGACCCTGCAGAAAGGAATTATCTGCTCCCAAAGTTCAACAGTGCTGAGGATGAGAAACCTTGTTCTAATGGGTCTTGTCTTTTCTGCTAGAAGGCCATTCACAATAGAATACTTCCCCTTTGTTATTTCTCTACCCTCATCTTCAGCTGGAAAATTCTAAATTCTCATTTTTAAAGGCCATATAGATTATCACTCTCTTTGCGATGCCTGTAATTCCTGCTACTGAATGTGATGTCTTCTTTCTCTTGAACCCCAAAGTATGTTTAATGTAACTTTCACAGATTTTGCCAAGCTACTGTTCTCTGATCAAACTGTTAATATTTTTCCCCATGAATTTAGCGCTTTCTATTGGAATTTTGAGAAAGTCACTCTCTTAGTCCATTTCCGTTGCTCTAACAAGATACCTGAGACTGGGTAGTTTATAGCAACAGAAATATATTTTTCACAGGTCTAGGGGCTAGAGCCCAGATGAAGGCACTGGCAGTTTCAGTGTCTGGTGAGGGCTGCTCTCTGCTTCAAGATGGTCCTTTGAACAAATATGTCATCATGTAGCATAAGACAGTGAACACACTTCGTCAAGCCATTGGTATGAGGTCCCTAATTTCATTCATGAGCGCGCCACCCTTATGACTTAATACTTTCCAAAGGCCCTGCCTCCTAATACCTTCACATTAGCCATTAGCTTTCAACACATGAATTTTGGAGGACACATTTCAGACCATAACAGTTGTTTAATCTCATTGGACCTTAATTTTTTTATTTGCATAATAAAGGGGGACAATGTGATGCCTCAGTACTCTTTCCAGCTCCCCATGTTTAATCTCCTCCTTATCAATGTGCAATCTTACCCCACATACCAGTATTCAAATGAAGTCCTACCTCTGCAGAATTCTTGTTCTAACTTGTCACACCAGCACCCACCATCATCCACTAAAATTCTTTTCATAATAATTATAGAGTTTTAGATCAGTTTTTTGGGGGAATAGAAAAAAACCAAAGAAGTGACTAAGAAGTTATTGATAGACACATAAAGATTACAGTGGTTTAACGTTGAGTATACAAAGTGGTTATAAATATCAAGGGGAGAGGGCTACCTCTCTATTTCATTCTACATTTGTGAATCCTTTAATCCAAGTGGAATTTAAAGCACTGTCCTACCACTTATCCCTGTAATCTGTCTACTCAGTGTGGTTTCTGTGAACCTTGGAAACAACCTATATATTATGTAAATAATGAGGTGTAATATAAAAAATGAGATAATTATATAGCATTTTGAAGATATAAATTGTTTACATTTTAAATCAAAGTAGTAACATATTTCAGCTTTATGGTTAGTCAAAATAGAGATCTGAAAAATAGGGGTTTTTATAACATGTCAGTCTATTTTTAATTTTTTAATAAATCAGTCCATAATTAACCATATACTCTCTTTCAATTAACTCTACCTCATAGTGTTCTTCAGAAACTCTAATTATATCCTAGATTATCATTTAGAACACCTGCTCTGGTGAGTTTCAGTAATTTCAGCCTTGAATATTTTGACATAAAGAGCTATAATCACTGGGAATTTTATGATGTTTAGAAAGTATTCTATGCCCCACCTTTCTAGCTAACTGTAGCCTGTTTTATATGCCATGACTCTTTGCTTATTGAAGCCATTGTCCATCATTTTTCATCTTGAGATGCTAATCTAAGGAAATATGGATATTTAGCCTGAAAGCCAAGAGCATCAAGAAGTCCAGTATCCTTATTCTCAGCTTAGATGACTTATACAAATCATCGCTATGCTGGAAACGACAGGGATGGCTTTGAGCATGGTTCCTAGAAAGCCCATCCTCCTACTTAATGATATTAATAGGCAAAATGTGTCAAGCTCTGAATGAGGTAAGGAATACCGCATGCATAATGACATTTTTATTTCAACATACTAATTTAAATGTCCATATGTACTTTGTGTTCTTACCCTGCAAATTTGTCCAGACCGATGGCCAGTGGCCACAAGTGGAAGCCAGTTACACAAACGATTCCCTATTGTTTTTTCAAACTTCTGTTGTCAATCTCATTCTTAACTGACGTATGATACATTTCAAATTTTTAACTCTATCTGTTGACATGTCAATGGCAGATTAGAAATGTAATATCTAGCTTTACAAATTTCCTTCGGGGCTTTGAACAAGTCTGACACATTATCTTCAGCAACCTCATTTCTCTCAAGATTCTATCCTTATAGTTTAGTGAGTGTTCCAAACAAATATGCCGTACTCCAAATGGACTATCAGCTCAGCATATTGAAAATGTATTGCTTCTTTGTAACAAATCAAATGTGACTATATTTTATCATATCACTCCCACTCATCCCACCACTATCTAACTTTCTTGTTCCAAATGTTTTATGATAAAGTTTGATACATATCTAACCATCAACAATTCTAGTTGATAAACTAGGATATTTTACTGTGCTAGTCTTAAAACTGAAGTTATACAATTAGTATAATTAAAGTAAAAGGTTTCAAATTATATGTACCAGGTGCAATATGAAAAACAGCCAACACTAAAAGTGATATCAGGTGAGAAATTATGCACGCACCATAGGCCATGAATCCAAAATTTGGAATTTATATATTACAGTTACTGCTGTAAGTTTTTCATCTTGTAAAAATGCTTGGTATGGTCTAATAGCACATCAGATGTACAGAGCTGTTTTTACCACTTGACCTAGTTTTTACTGCTCAGGGAAGCAAATGTTAAATGAAACTTCTCTCGTTTCTTGCAATCAGTCCCATCCCCTGCCATAGATATCATCAAAATAGATTTAGCTTTTATTTTAGTTTTCTATGACTAGTTCCATGTCCCTTTGGCCCAATCAGTAAAAATTTACTCATTTTTTTTTTTTAAGATAGCAAGCTGTATCCCATCCCCAGGGCATAAAACCCAGAGGCCATCCATTTCAATGCTTTATAAATAAGGTTTTGCCAAAGCAGCATTAGTGGAATTTTGTCACAATTAAATCCCAGTAGTGCTCAAGCTTTGCATTAAGCTGCTGCCCTTGACCTGTGGGAGAGGTTATTTGCCATTAGGTTTATTAGAGACTCTCTGAAGCATGTTAGAGAAGCATTTTTTTCTCCTAAATTCAAGATGTATGGGAGTTCATACATAATCAAAGATAGGTTCATTTAGCCCAGCTGTACAACTAAGATTTTGACAGAAGACTAATATTTGAGTCACAGAATTATAAAATTTAAGGGCTGGAAGGAATGTTGAGAGTATCTGTTCCTCTTTGAATTAATGAAGAATGAATGAATGAATAAATAAATAAATAAATCTCCATGAAGGAGCAAACGCAAAAGTTGATTATTGGTAAGGAAACGTAACAAGGATTGGTCCTCTAATTTGCCACCTCTCACTGTACCCCTCTCCTGGCCCTCCGCAAAGAAGAGATCAAGGAATCTAATAGCTATGTGTAACAGTTTACAACAGGTCACAGGGAAAGTATTAGCATTATCCACAATTTGAATATTCCAGAACCAAGACAGCCTACCTGGCTTACAGTTGTTGCCTCAAGTCACAGATTTATACAAGAAAGTCAACAATGTCTAATTTGGCCATCACAAAAATGGTTGGCAAGAAATATATGAATGGCCTTTGGGGCTCAGAGAGAAAATAATACAAGCCACTGCTTTCTGTGCTACATTTGTTTCTACTAAAAATAATCTAACAAAAAAATAACTTGTGCCTAGGAGCTATTTTCTAAGCAAACAAAATTTCTGTTGGTGTTTCAGCTTCAAGATCTCTCTGATGCTTCATCATATATTCCCTTCATCCATAATAGTCACTTCTTAGAAGGGGACCAACTAGCCCAAGGGAAGCAGCCATTGGATAATGATGACTGGCAGACTGGGAAAGGGGTCTGCACCACCTGGCAGAAACCAATGAAATCATCAGTAGGTCTCACCTCATCTGGGGAGCTGCCCTAAGAGACAGATGAAGATAGAGAAGTAACTATCAATGGCTATCACCGCTGAGCATATTTTCCAGTCCAATAGTAGTGAAAAATGACCTGTGTCCTCAAAGACAGATAAGGCAGGTCTGATCCTTTCTTTCCATTACTTTCTAGTTATTCCACTGATACCTAGACTAGGGTTAGGTTCTGTTTGGCAGAAAAAGGAAGAAGAAACAGGTGACTGTGATATATCCCACAAATCGACTGCAGGCAGGCAGTACACTTACAAGTAGAGGATGGAAATTTTTTTAAGGAACTGAGAAAAGCTGAATCCTCCTGGTCTTAGTTGTCTTCTCCTATTACCATCAAAAATTCCCAGTGTTTTGCTGACCAAGTCCACTTTTTGTTCATATGCCTATTTTAAATTTCAAAAAGAAAAGGATGCTGAAGAAAACAAATCTCTGTGTAATCTTGGAATTCCTTCAAAATTTGAAGTCCGACTTGGTATATTTCAACATATCTCTATCTGGTACCTCCAGTGGGCAAAGAGGCAGGATGCTGCAGTTGAAGGGGCATGAAACCTGTAATCAACAAGACCTGAACTTGGATCTTAGTTTAGCCAATTACAGGCTACTTAAACTTGGATTGTCACGTAAACCTTTGAACCTTTCTTTCATCATCTGTAAAATTAAAACAATAACCTGAATTTCACAATGTTCTCAGCATTAAATGAGGTGATACAGGTGCAGAAGGTCATAGGAATGTCAGTTAATACCATTTTACTTACAACACGTTTTCACCCTTCCAGAAGCAATATTCAGTATAATTGGGAAGGTACAGCTTGTTAGAAGCAGAGGCTTAAATGCATATGGTTTGTTTCCTAATGATTTCAGAGAAGGGACTATGTGAAGTGTTTTTTAAAATTAGCCACCCTGCTCTCCAATAATCCTTCATTTTATATATTGCATATTTTTTTAATTTCTAATCCTCTTTTATAAGCAGCTGGTACTCCAATCATGGATATTGCCTCTTGAATTCTTTTTGACCTCGAATGAAAATGTGCATTAAGGAGAAAAAGTCCAACCAGTATATCATATTTATTATTTACTCTCCTGGGGAGATACGGAATAATTTTTATTTTCTCAACAGATTCAACTTCTCCATGTTACTCATTTTTATTTTTGTGTGAGTATAAAGCTGACGTTTAAATATATTCTGCCTCATATTGGCTGAACATTATTCTAGGGTTTTCAACAGACTGAGGCCTAGACTTCCTTCTTTGTTTAATTACATGCTTATGTTGTTGCCCCAAAATGCACCAAAATGTATTGCTGAATCATAAATTGTCCTGAGACCATTGCTGCTGGAGTGAGTTGGGGGTATGGTTAAGATAAAATGGCTACACTGTAGTTACTGCTCCTGGGTACTCAGATCAGCATGCCTGTTCTTATTAACAAAAATAAATTAATAAAAAATTAATTTAAAAAATATCTTTCTGAGCACAAATACCAAAGTGGAACTCTCCTTTATCCTTAAGAACAGAGGTGATAGGTTCTGGGCCTTCGCTTTCACATCTTTTACTACTGTAAAACACAAATGTAAATCTATTGGAACTTAATCATTAATTTTTCAATTAAAAATTTCTTTAGATGAAAAGTGGTTCTGGAAGGGTGTTTATTTTGAAATCTGCTATGCATATTCTAGAGTGCATTTTCACTGATTTATTTCTCTTTTGTTGCCATAAGTTCTAAATGAGCAATGTACTGAGCTCCATTCCACTCTGATTATAACTTGGGTGTATTAATATGAAGAGAAACAAAGAGAAGGTATGTTAGTCATGTTTTTATTTTCTATATTTTCTAATGTTCTGACATGTCAGGGCCTGAGGAGTTAGGAGAGACTGTTCTTTCCCAAGGTTAGCTACTTCCTAGAGATAGCAAAAAATTTGACTGGAATAAGACTTTGATATGCAAACCACCAATCCTGAGTTCATACTCTCCCACACCCACCTCCTTTTATCAGTCACAGAACACTACACCCCTGCCCTAAATGACCTGAGGGCCAAGGTACTAAATAACTAGAGACCACCCCTGTAGCCCAAAGCCCACTGAGATTCAAACTAGTCAATCCTACCTAAGCCTGTTTACTTTTCTTATCCTGTTCCTTCCTAAAGAAACCACAATAAAGGTTTTTGCCCATGCTTTCTTCTCCTTTGCTCCTGACTCCAGATGGAGCTCGGTGTTTCCCCTGTTGCCTTGTATGGCACAGCATGCCGCCTCCTCTTAGGAACTGTGAGTTGCTTCCTGATCCATTGCCCTCACCATATGTGAATAATAATAAACCCTACATTTATGAGAGGCGGTGGGGGGAGAAGAAGAAAGCAGATGAAGAGAAGGAAGAGGAGAAGAAAAAGAGGAAGATGAGGTTTGGGGAGAAGGAGAGAAGAAAAAAAGAGAAACAAAGTGAGGAGAAAAAAGAGAGAGAACAAACAAGAAAGTGAAAAAGAGAGATAAGCTCTGCCTTTGTGGAGCTTTTAATCCAAGTGTCAGAGACGTTCAAACCAGAGCAACTCCATCTTGAATAGGGACTGGATAAAATGGGGCTGAGACCTACTAAGCTGCATTCCCAGGTGGTTAGGCATTCTAAGTCATGAGATGAGATAAGAGGTTAGCACAAGACACAGGTCATGAGGACCTTGCTGATAAAACAGGTTTCAATAAAGAAGCCTGCCAAAACCCACCAAAACCAAGATGATAATGAGAGGGACCTCTGGTTGTCCTTACTGCTACATTCCCATCAGTGCCATGACAGCTTACAAATGCCATGGCAAAGTCAGGACATTACCCTATACGGTCTAAAAGGGGGTGGCATGAATAATCCACTCCTTATTTAGCATATAATCAAGAAAATCACCATAAAAATATGTATTTTTTAAATTACATGCTTATGTTGTTTTTAATTACTAGCAGGCCCCCTTAGGGCTGCTCTATGGAGTCGCATTCTTGTATCACTCTACTTTCTTAATAAACTTGTTTTCACTTTACTGACTCACCCTGAATTCTCTCTTGCATGAGATCCAAGAACCCTCTCTTGGGGTCTGGATCAGGACCCCTTTCCAGTAACACAAGTGGGAAAGACAGAACCGAGCATAGCACATGAAGCATAATAGAAACAAATCAACTATTTACTGAAGAACAATCATGTAGCAGATTAAGAATCTTCAAAAGATATCAAAAGTAAAAACTGGTTATATTTGTACACAATTTTATGGAGTGGAAGTCAAAATCAATGGAATGATAGTAATTAATATTTAACTTGAAATATGAAGGTTCAATTTTCCCATCTTTAAAAAAAGAAACCTAACATAAGAGCACCTGCTTTGCAGGGTCATCGTGAAGACAATACAGTCATCTGTCTAAGCAACTAGGGCAGTGCCTGGCACATAGCAGATGCTCAATCAATGTGACTTTTCATGCTTTTCTGTTAACATCTCTCACATTAATTTAAATATATATTATAAAGAAATTTCTGTCTATGTCATTTAACAGTGGGGTGACAATAGGCCACTGAAGGATTTTCAGAGGAAGCAGACTGCTTGTTCTCTAGCAGCAGTGAACACTGGCAACAATAGAGACTTATCAAAAGGTATCCCAGAGATTATAAATTAGAAGGTCTGGGTTGTAGCTAGATACATTGTCTTTAAGGTTTCACAGATGGTTTTGAAATGAACTTTCTGTTGAGGGCCTTTAAAAACTCGTTCTCAGGTGGGATGTTTGTTGTATAAAATTATGATGCTGCTATGTTTCTCTTTTTATTAAAATTTTTATTTTTAATTGACAAATAATAATTGTATATATTTACAGAATGCAATGTGATCTTTTGATATATGCATACAGTGGGGAATGATTATATTCAAGCTAATTAGCATATCCATCACCTTGGATACTCATCATTTTTTGTAGTAAGAATGTTTAATATCTACTCTCTTACCAATTTTGAAATATATGACATTATTATTAACTAGGGTCACTATGCTGTATAATAGATCTCACAACGTTATTCCTCTTGTTTAACTGAAACTTTGTACATTTGACCAACATCTCTTCATTCCAGTTTCCCACCCTTGCTTCCAGTAACCATCATTCTACTCTCTGCTTCTGTTAATTCAACTTTTTTAATTCCACAATATCATGAAAATAGCCATATTTCACAAAGAAATTTATAGATTCAATGATATTCCCATCAAGATACCATTGACTTTCTTCACAGAACTGGAAAAAAACCACCTTAAATTTCATATGGAACCAAAAAAGAGCCCACATAGCCAAGACAATCCTGAGCAAAAAGAACAAAGCTGGAGGCATCACGCTACCTGACTTTATACTACAAGGCTACAGTAACCAAAAGAGCATGGTATTGATACCAAAACAGAGATACAGGCCAATGGAACAGAACAGAGGCCTCAGAAATAACACCACACTTCTACAACCATCTGATCCTTGACAAACCTGACAAAAACAAGCAATGGGGAAAGGATTCCCTATTTAATAAATGGTGTTGGGAAAACTGGCTAGCCATATGCAGAAAGCTGTAACTGAATCCCTTCCATACACTTTATATAAAAATTAACTCCAGATGGATTAAAGATTTAAACATAAGACCTAACACCATAAAAACCCTAGAAGAAAACCTAGGCAATGCCATTCAGGACATAGGCATGGGCAAGGACTTCATTACCAAAACACCAAAAGCAATGGCAACAAAAGCCAAAATAGACAAATGGGATCTAATTAAAGTGATTCTGCACAGCAAAAGAAACTATCATTAGAGTGACCTGGCAAAAAACAGAATGGGAAAATATTTTTGCAATCTACCCATCTGACAAAGGACTAACATCCAGAATCTGTAAGGAACTTAAACAAATTTACAAGAAAAAAAGAAACAACTCCATCAAAAAGTAGTGAAGGATATGAACAGACACTTCTCAAAACAAGACATTTATGCAGCCAACAAACATATGAAAAAAATTCATCATCACTGATCATTAGAGAAATGCAAATCAAAACCACATTGAGATACCATCTCATGCCAGTTCGAATAGCAATCATTAAAAAATCAGGAGACAACAGATGCTGGAGAGGATGTGGAGAAACAGGAATGCTTTTACACTGTTAATGGGAGTGTAAATTAGTTCAACCGTCCTGGAAGACAGGTGGCCATTCCTCAAGGATCTAGAACTAGAAATCTCATTTGACTCAGCAATCCCATTACTGAGTATATACCCAAAGGATTATAAACCATTCTCCTGTAAAGACACATGCACACTTATGTTTATTGCAGCACTGGTCACAATAGCAAAGACTTGGAACCAACCCAAATGCCCATCAATGATAGACTGGATAAAGAGAATGTGGCACATATACACCATGGAATACTATGCAGTCATAAAAATTTAAAAGGATGAGTTCATGTCCTTTGTAGGGACATGGTTGAAGCTGGAAACCATCATTCTCAGCAAACTGACACAAGAACAGAAAACTGAAACACCACATGTTCTCACTTATATGTGGGTGATGAACAATGAGAACACATGGACACAGGGAGGGGAACATCCCATACCAGGTCCTGTTGGGGGCTGCGGGGCTAAGGGAGGGATAGCTGTGGGTGGGGGGCTAGGAGAGAGATAGCATTAGGAGAAATATCTAATGCAGATGATGGGGGTGATGGATGCAGCAAACCACTATGGCATGTATATTCCTATTTAACAAACCTATGTGTTTTGCATATGTACCCCAAAACTTGAAGTATAATAATAAAAAAAGGAAGAAAAAAATAAAATAATAAAATTCTACGTAAAAGTGAGATCATGCAGTATTTGTTTTTCTGTGCCTGGCTTATTTCACTTACCATAATGCCCTTCATGTTCATCCATGTTGTTACAAATGACAGAATTCTTTTCTTTCTTAAGGCTGAATAGTATTCGATTATACACGGATACTACATATTACTACAAAATACTGCATATTTTTATCTAAGTATTCATTTATATATAAATGAATACTTATATTGATCCCATATCTTGGCCACAGTAAATAATGCTGAATGAACATGGAAGTGCAGATATCTCGTCAACATACTGATTTCAATTCTTTGGATCCCACCTGGTAGTGGGATTGCTGAATCCTATGGTAATTTTTTAAAAATTTTTTTGAGGAAGCTTCATATCTCTTCTCATAATGGCTCTACTAATTTGTATTCCCATCAACAGTGTATAAGGATTTCCTTTTCACCAACACATGTTATATTTTGTCTTTTTTATAATAGCAATTCTGACAAGTATAAGATGATATCTCATTCTGATTTTCATATGCATTTCCCTGATGAGGAGTGAAATTGAGGATCTTTTCACATGTCTGCTAGCCATTTGTATGTCATCTTTGAGAAATATCTATTCGGGTCCTTTGCCCATTTTTTATTTGGGTTTTTTTTCTATTGAATTGTTTGAGTTTCTTATATGTGTCAGGTTTTAACCCCTTGTCAGATTTATGGTTTGCAAATATTTTCTCCCAGTCTGTGAGTTGTCTCTTCACTCTGTCATTTCCTTTGCTGTGTGAAAGCTTTTTAGTTTGATGAAATTCAATTAGTCTATTCATGCTTTTGTTGACTGTGCTTTTGGGATCACATCTAAAAAATTTTCTTCCAGTAGTTTTGTGGTTTGAAGTTTTATACTTAAATCTTAATCTCTTTTGAAATTATTGTTGTATGTAGTGTAAGATACAATATCATGCTGTTTTGACTACTATAGCTTTAAAATATATTTTGAAATCAGGTAGTATGATACAGCTACCACATTTCTAATTATTTCTTTATCTTTTTGTACCTTCAATGAGATTTCATTTACTACCTACAGTGTACCAAGAACTAAGCTGGACACCAAAGATATAAAAAATAAGGTGCAATTGATGATCCCAGGGATGTCTTTAGGGAGGAACACAAACTTTAAAACTAACTATCATAGGAAAGAGGTACTATCATAAAAATATATTTAATGTGTAATGAGAGCACAGAGGTAACTCTGCCATGGCCTTATTATGAATTCAACTGCAACTCATTTTTATATTGCCAAACATAAAGAGTACTTCAGTACATACTATGAATTTTTTGCTTTCAAGCAGATATTTTTCAGTAGTTTTCAATTTCTAATAGTTTCCAATGCCTGACACCATTACCAAAAGACCTGGTCCAAATCTCTGAACATAGACACTCAGAACAGAGGATCCCTGAGTTCTAATTATGAATTCCTTTATACCCTTAGCTAAATTGTCCCTGGTGGATAATTTACTTATTGCTTAATAACTATGACTGAGTTCCTCAGTCCGTGAAACTGAGACAATAATATTTATCTGCTTTTTATGATTTGGTATTCAACTT
The DNA here is from genome assembly GCA_963573385.1 of Cacajao melanocephalus. Lineage (NCBI taxonomy): Eukaryota > Metazoa > Chordata > Mammalia > Primates > Pitheciidae > Cacajao > Cacajao melanocephalus. The sequence goes on from CAUYLG010022817.1 coordinate 29,194, forward strand.
TTAAATAATACTTTTATTTTAAAGGGACCTTATAATTGTTAGTTTTCCTAACTAGCTATACTTGCCTCACAGTGATGACATGAAAGTTAATGAATTAGTTTCAGCAAATGCTTCTGAAGATGAGAAGACTTTTCCATTATTTGGTAGTTTATTTTGGCATTATGAGGCTTCTCAAGTTTCCTTGCACCCAGGGACAGCCCTGGAGGTGCAATGCTTTCCTACCATAGTGTCGCTCTTAAATGGTTTAACAGAAGAACATAGCATTGATTCAGAGAAAACATTTTTAATACATACACTAGGCCATGAAAGAGAAATTCTTCTGGTGCTAAATATAAACCTGGTGAATGAAGCAGAAATGTACTCCCAAGTATCCAGTGTATTACCTCCAAGTCCTTCCTAACAACAGTGAAATTGTTGCTTGATGCCAAGGATGTTGGACACTAATAAAGTCAATAGGAAACATAAAATTAAGAATGCCTGTATTATAAAGTGGGAAAAGTATATTTTTCTAATTATGTAGCTGGTAAAAACATTCATCTCTATTTACTCATTTACTTACTGAGTAAATTAGTACAACCTGTTTTAGAAGATGTGTACTATATAGTAATATGTATTTTTGCCTTTGAACATTTTCATACCTCTACTTAAGAGTATAATTTCATGGAACTCATCCTAAGGAAATTATAGGAAAGTAGATAGTATTTGCATTAGTCTGTTCTTGCATTGCTATGCATAACTAATGAGACTGAGTAATTGGCTTACAATTCCACAGGCTGCAAGGGACCATGGCTGGAGAAGCCTCAGGAAACTTACAATCATGGCAGAAAGCAAAGGGGTTACAGAGATGTCCTAGTTGGCCGGAGCAGGAAGAAGAGAGAGGAGGGGGAGGTATCACACATTTTAAACAACCAGATCTCATGAGATCTCGTCCCTCCCAAATCTCATATCCTCTCACATGTCAAAATACAATCATGCCTTTCCAACAGTCCACCAAACCCCTATCTCATTCGAGCATTAACTCAAAAGTCCGCAGTCCAAAGTCTCTTCTGAGAGAAGGCAAGTCCCTTCTGCCTGTGAGCCTATAAAATTAAAACAAGTTAGCTATTTCCAGGATACAATGAGAATATAGACACTGGCTAAATATTCTGATTCCAAAAGGGAGAAATTGGCCAAAACAAAGGGGATATAGGCCCCATGCAAGTCTGAAATCCAGCAGGGTAGTAATTAAATCTTAAAGCTCTGAAAGAATCTCCCTTGACTCCATGTTTCACATCCAGGCAACATTGAAGCAAGGAGTGGGCCTGCAAGGCCTTCGACAGCTCTGCCCCTGTGTATCTGCAGGGTACAGCCCTCATGGCTGCTTTCATTGAATGCCTGTGGCTGGCTTTTCCAGGCACACAGAGGAAGCTGTTGGTGGATATGTCATTCTGGGGTCTGGAGGACAATGGCCCTCTTCTCACAGCTCCACTAGGTAGTACCCCAGTGGGGACTCTGTGTGGGGAGCATCCAATCTCACATTTCCCCTCCACACTGCCCTAGTAGAGGTTTTCCACAAGGGCTCTGCCACTGCAGCAAACTTCTGCCTGGACATCCAGGAATTTCCATACAACCTCTGAAATCTAGGCAGAGGCTCCCAAGCCTCAACTCTAACACTCTGTGCACAGGCAGGCTTAATACCACATGGAAGCTGCCAAGACTTACAACTTGAACCCTCCGAAGCAACAGTCCAAGCTCTACCTTGACCCCTTTTAGCTATAGCTGGAGCTAAGTAGCCATGATGCAGGGCACTATATCCTGAGGCTGCACACAGCACTGAGGCTCTGGGACTGGACCACAAAACCATTCTTGCCTCCTAAGCCTCCAAGCCTGTGATGGGAGGGGTTGCCAGAAGTTCTCTGAAACATCCTGGAGATGTTTTCCTTTTTGTCATGCCTATTAACATTTAGCTCCTCTTTACTTATGCAAATTTCTGCAGCCTTGAATTCCTCCCCAGAAAGTGAATTTTACTTTTCTACCACATGGCCAGGCTATAAATTTTCCAAACTTTTATGCTCTGCTTCCCTTTTAAATATAAGTTCCAGTTTCAGATAATCCTTTTGCTCATACATAACAAAAGTGACCTTGGCTCATTTCCAATAAGTTCCTCATCTCCATCTGAGACCTCCTCCCCCTGGACTTCATTGTTCATCTCACTATCAGCATTTTGGTCACAAAAATTTAACAAATCTCTGGGAAGTTCCAAATTTTCTCTCATCTTCCTGCCTTCTTCTGAGCCCTCCATCCTCTTCCAATCTCTGCCCATTACCCAGTTTCAAAGCCACTTCCACATTTTCAGGTATCTTTATAGCAATGCCCCACTCCTTAGTACCAATTTTCTATGTTTGTTTCTACACTGCAATAAAGAAATACCTGAGACTGGGTAATTTATAAAGAAAAGGTGTTAAATTGGTTTCTCAGTTCTGTAGGCTGTGCAGGGAGCCTGGCTGGGGAGGCCTAAGGAAACTTACAGTCATGGCAGAAGGCAAAGGGGAAGCAGACACACCTTATGTGGCAGGAACAGGAGGAAGAGAGAGCAGGAAAAGGTGCGACACACTTTAATCAACCAGATCTTGTGGGAGCTCCCTATCATGAGAACAGCAAGGGGGAAATCTGCCCCCATGATCCAATCACCTCTCACTAGTCTCCTCCCCCAAAATTAGGAGTTACAATTTGACAAAAGATTTGGGCAGGGACATAAATCCAAATCGTATCAGGATATTTTATTTTTAAAACATGGTACAAATATTCAACAATTAGAAAATAATTAAATAATACACATAAAATGAAACATTTTGTGGACATTTGGAGTTATGTTTAAAAGATATTTGTTGATAAAAATAAAATGTTCTGAAAAAAGTAAACAATAATAAAGTACAAGACGGACTATATCATATGCTCTCATCTATATATATGCAGAGAAATTGGTTAACTTTGGATAGAATTATTAGTAATTTTCAATTTCTTCATTTAATATTTTTGACATTTTTTAACCTCCCAATTTTATATAATAAGCAGTATTGCTTAACTAATCAGAAACGTTATGGTAATTTAATGCCACTTCTGAGTCAGGCATTCTTTCATTCAATTCCTGTTCCAATGGCATTATTATAGAGACATGCTGTCACTTATAATGATTACCAATTACTAAACTGGGCTGTGTGTTTACTGGTATCATCTTATTTAACAAGTCTTTAAAAGTGACTTCTCCACTGTAGTATGTCCATGTGAACCTAGAAACAAACTACTTTCTTATAGTACATTGTTAGATGGCACCACCCACCAATATCCACTTTGTATTACACTCATTCATAGTAATGTTTTTCTTCCTAATTTGTTACAATTTTTAGAAGCAAAGATTATGTTCTCTACATCTTATATCTTGCATTTCCTAGTGCTGAATAATTTTTACTGAAAAGAAATTTTCCCAATCAGTGCCATCTTATCCAATAGAACAGAATGCTCCTATTTAATGGCTATATCTGCCTGATAGGCCTAAAGCTCACTTCTTCTTGGATGGTACATCTAAAACCAACCCGTCTTTTCTTCTGTTGATTCATTCATTCAACAAATAATCAGTGAGTGCCTGCTATGTGTCAGACACGTTTCTAGGCACTTCTTTACTCCTACAAGTAAAGCTATAAACAAAACAAACAAAATCTCTTCCTCATGGAGCTCATACCCTAGTGAGAAAAAACCCAGATAATATACAAAACTGATGAAATGTATAGTATAGTAGATGGTAATAAGTACAAGGAAAAAAACCTAATGCAGAGAAGGGAAATGAAAAAAGTCAGAAGGGATTGAATTTTAGAAAGCATGGCCAACAAAGACCTTACTAAGAAAATGGGACATTTGAGTAACACTTAACAGTATTGTAGAAGCAACTTATGTTAATATCTAGGACGGGGGGGATCATACCATACATCGGAAATAGCCAGTGCAAAGGCCCTGCGGTAAGTCCATGACTAGCATGTTTGAGAAAGAGCAAGGCCAGTCTGGCTATAGCTAAAAGTGTAGAAGATCAAAATAGTATAAAATAAAGCTAAACATTGAAAAAGGCCTAAATTGTGTACACCTTTGCAGGCCATTATGCAGACTTCAGCTTTTACTCCAAGAGAAAAGGAGAATCACTGACATATTTTGAGCAGGAGAGCGACCTAAACAATATATTTTATCGGCAAAGCTTAGGTTGCTGTGCTGCAGATAGATGACAAGGACAAGGATAGAAGTTTTGGAAGGTTTATAATCCAGAGATGATCATGGTATAGACCAGAGTGGGAGCAGTAAAGGTGCTGAGAATCAGATTTTGAAGAGAATTTGCTGATGAATTGAACGTGCCTTGCAGAAGGATTCCAAATGCCTCCAAGATTTGGATGTGAGCAGCTTAAATTATGGAGTTGTCACTAAATAGGAGGAGAAAGATTATGGGCAGACCAGGCTTGGGGAAAATAGCATGGCAGTTTGGTTTGTGTTAAATCTAAAACAGCAATGAGACTTCCAAGTAGAGATGTTGAATTGGCAGTTGGATATACAAATCTGGAGATCTAGGATGAGTTCTGGGATGGATAGGGACATGTGGAAATTAACAATGTATAGGTGGGGCTTGAAGCTAGGAGATAATCTAACACTGCCAATCATAATTAGAAGATTGTGAAATAGGCTGGGCACAGTGGCTCACGCCTGTAATCCCAGCACTTTGGGAGGCCAAGGCGGGCGAATCACAAGGTCCAAGAGGTCAAGACCATCCTGGCCAACATGGTGAAACCCCGTCGCTACTAAAAATACAAAAATTAGTTGGAGGTAGTGGCGAGTGCCTGGAGTCCCAGCTACTCGGGAGACTGAGGCTGGAGAATTGCTTGAACCCGGGCAGCGGAGGTTGTAGTGAGACGAGATTGTGCCACTGCACTCCAGCCTGGCATCTGGCAATGGAGCAAGACTGTCTCAAAAAGATTAAAAAAAAAAAAAGGAAGAAGATTGTGAAATAACAAAATTACATAAGAAATTCTTCTTCTCTCAAAGTAGAGAGAAAATAAGTCACCCTTGACCTTTTTGCAGCATAAAGTTCACCTCAGTACAACCCCAGAAACATTGAGTCTCCTTAGAGTGCCAACTGGAATTACCACCACTGTACCAGACTTTACGAATTAGGATTCTTGTTTATCACCAACTACTCTGGCCTCAGCACTGATGTCATTAAAGCAGCAATGTTGAAAACAGGTGGAGGCCTGTATCAATTAGACCAGAGGCTTTCCCATTACCTAGGAGCTTGTTAGAAATGCAGAATCCCAGGCCCCAATTATAGACCTACTTCATTTGTACATTGAAGTTTGAGAAGTGCTCTACCAAAGGCTATTAGGTAGCTCATAGAACCTTCAGGAGGTCCAGGAATCATCTTGGAGACTCTGCATCCAGGAATGACGCATGATCTCAATCTTAGGATGCGAAGGCTAAGAGGTGAGTTGTTGCTTATATTTTGGAATGGAAATCTCATAATGTGGAAAATGTGTTCAAAATATGGTGGCAGCCACAAGTGTAACAAATATCACCCAAGGGCTAAAGTTAAACACTGGGGAGAATATAGATAGAATAGGAAAGCCTGGGTATTTGGAGGTGAAGTCAGAAATAAGGACAAATCTGAATCAGATATATAAACAAATAGAAGACTCATTTCAGATACATGGCAGTAACAGGTACAGTGTAAATAATAGTAGACAGGTCCCAAGAGTGATTGAGAAAATCTGCATCTACAGGATAGATTCTGAGTCAGCAATTGAGCCAGGAACTGAAAATACAATGTGGTGGTTTTTTTTTTTCTATTGATTCTGCTAAGCTCTAACTCTACTTCCCAGAATCTTCTTTCTTATGTGAGTCTAGGCTTGAATTGGCCAAAAGAGAAACTAACCCAAGATTTAGATGGCAGACATGACAACAGCCATTTCTCTGTGGGAGTCATAGTGGTTAGAAGCAGTAGAACACAGATGCAGCAGCAGTCAGCTTGTTCTTTCTCTCCCCCATTCCATATCCAGCTCTTCTGCCTGTCAGCTGGCCTGATGATCAGTGGTGACTGCAGGCTCACCTGCAGATGCAGAGATGCTGGCCTTCCCTATTCTTTTCCGCTGCTCTCCTGTATGCTCACAACCAGCAGCTGGATATGCCTGGCTTTAGGAGGGTTACTTAGTGAATATTCTTTGATTGTCCAACTCCTTCTTTTGGGACCTTGTGTCCCCAGCTCCTCCTATAATCATGTAGGCCAAATTCCTATATAAACCTCTCACTCCATAATATTCATAGTTCTTCTGCTTCCTCAGTTGAATCCTGAGTAATAGTTACAGCTACTAGAATTGGCTCTAGGGAACAGAACTGCAAGGATGGGAATCTGGCCGTCTTACTCTGATAAAATTAGATTTAAAGGCATTAGTGACTTTGTGCCCAATGGTTTAGGAGACACTAGTTGTCCATGGAATGCTATGGCAAAACAGTTAATCACTAACTGTCATCACTTATCAAATTCTTATAGAATATAAGGCTTTGAACAAACAAGAAGTTGCTACCAAGTAATATTTTGGTGGAAATAAATAATACATTAGGTTCATTTGTTGCTTCTGAGTGCACTGCTGAACATGGATAAAGAAAATCATTAAATTTCCAACTCTAGGTCTGGGTGAAGAATTAGAAAGCTTTTAGGTCTAGATCAAGTTGGCTAAGTTGTAACTGTTTTCTAAAAGGCGGGAATTAATGCAGAGGAAAGTCACTAACCAGCCCTCCTGAAGCACTGGTGCAGGTGGACAAGTTGGAACCTTCAAGTTCAAGGGCTCTAGGAAAGTCCAGGCTACCAGTGTGAGACCAGAAAGGGGAGTCGGTAGAAAAGGCCAAACAAAACTGTTGCCTCTGCACAGCCACTGTCTGAAGCCTCAGGTCTAAAAACTAACCCCAAAGTCTAATCCTATAGGTGGCTGAATTACAAGACAAATTGAATTTACAACCTCACAGGGTCTCTGATGCTTAATGTGCTTTTGTTATTTGCTTTTAGTATAAGAGCTGTGTTCTATAAGTATATATCAATTAAAAAATTAATGAGAAGAAGTCAAGAAGTTACATTCCTAGGAATATAGTAATTTTTTCATTTTTGAAACTTCCAAGAGTAATTTACTTAATCAACATAAAAATATAAAGAATAGGAATAAATACAAATCAATGAGGAAATAAGGAAGATTGGGTTGGATTTTAAAATTGTTATTGGATTTCATAAAAATAAATTAGCTGATTTACTGCATTTTCCACATTTCATAGAGTCACAGAATTTTAGAGTGGGAAGAAGCTGTAAGGCTCTCTATTTTGCAGCCATATACACAGAGTCTCTATGTATTCTGTTTATTGTTTCATGTGCTTTGACTTCTTTGGCTTTGGTCATTAAATTTGAGGATTTAGCATATGAAAAATATAAAGTCACAGCAGGAATGATCAGCACTGAATTTTGGACAATAGTTAACCCTGGGTTAGGTGCAAAATGAAAAGAGATGCAGCTGGCAAGGGTACAAGGAGGCTTCCAGTGCATTTACAATGTTTTATTTCTTAAGGGAGTGTTAGAAACACAGACCTGTGTTATATTACTTTCCAGAATTTTGTATGACTGAAACATTTTATCAAAATAAGGTAGTAAAAACAGATTTAGCATGGGACTTATATATAGGTTTTTCTCTATTTCATCTTGGGTACGAAGATTTTAATAAAAGACATTTTATGTTAGATAAAAGGTTTATGCCCAGCCAGTCAATGAATTATACAAAGCAACTGTTAGGAAACCTGGTTCCCACAGAAAGGATTTTTCAAGATTTACATAAAGTTTTATAGATAGAGAATTTTGAAAAAGATCTTACTCAGGCAGATACAAAATAAAGACTTACTTTGGCAGCAAGCAATGCATAAAATTGTCTTCTCTTTCCTATCCCCTGCAGAGAAGAAACAACAGTGACTTTGAATGATAAGGACTGGATTCCGGCCAGAACTCTGGCCTCTGCTGGCTGTAAGGCCCCAGCTCAGGGAGGGCTTTGAAAAGCTTTTGCTGACTCAAGAAGTGCCAAAGAAAAGAGGTGGGTAGTGGCGCTAGCCAAAAATATAAAAAATCAAAGTAACCGTTGTTCCCTCTTTCCATGAAGTACTCTTAAAGAAAAGAGAACAAGAGGAAAAGATGGGCTCTCAGGAACAGATAGAGCATCACATTTTGGTGATAAAATAATTCTAGTTTTTAGAAACGGTGTCTGGGTCACTTTTTAGCTCTGTCTGTACAAGGACTTCTAAAGACAGCATCTCCTAATCAAGTCTCACACGGCTCAGTCATATACACATGGCTTTTGTTTATTCTTGTTTAACTTGGTTTTCACATTTTTATACATGGCCTTAAGGAATGACTTTGATGCTGAATTTTTCTGGGAATAAATGAATAAGTAAATACAGAAGTCATATATACACAAAATGCAAAAATACAAATGAATAGGGACCCTCAAGTGTTTTTCAAAAACCTATGTCCCCAATAGTTTTTCCAAGAAAGATTCTATTTCGACAGCAGTTTTACATCTCCTGACTACTGAAGTATGCTGATTTCTGGACTCTTGAATTAGCCAGGTGTTTAGTTACATTGTGAAATAACTATAGAGACAAAATGCCTCAGAAGCACAAAACCATTATTTTTTTTCCCATGAGGAATATAAAATGAAGTCCTGACCAGTTCGATAGTGCATCTTTCTCAAGGGTGACTAATTCATTACCTGCTGCCCCAGAATATTCAATTGTCCAAGAATTTTGTCTTGTTTTGTTCTTCAGCTAGGGGATTTTCTTTGACTTTGCAATTTATTTCATTTATTCATTGAATTTTGCTCTGACCTTTTTTACTGTTTGAGTCTCATGTGCATCAGTGTGGGTGGCACTCAGTTTTAAAATATTCTTTCCAAACATACACATACATGCACACACACAGAGGTGTGGAAGTAGGATTTCATTTTAGCTGCCAATCTTAAAGCTGTAAGCAAAGTGAGTAAATATTCTTCAAATGACTTACAGTCATCTAAGAGCTACTCAAATGAATAAATCCAGTCTATATGAAAACCATAGAAAAACTTCTAACAAAAAAGACTATGATAAATGCAGAATGCTTTCTGTCCTGACACTTCTTTCTACTTGTCCTCATGTGTACCTCTTTCACCATTAAATTCCCTGAATGGCTTCATAAAACAAAAAGCTGACTAAAGTTTACCAAAAGTTTCAGTGTTTGGGAATCAAATACATATCTCATCAAAAAGTATTAGCAAAATAAAAACAAAGTTCTAGGTTTTGAGTTCCTTTTAAGCTTGAGCTTCTTCATGGATAAGAATATTAATGGTCATGATATATGGAGAGAGAGAGATGAGAAGGACAGCAACTTTGATCAAGTCTGACTGGGTAAGACTCAGAAATGCCTGCTTCTCCTCCTGCCTTTTCCCCTTTACACTGGTGCATTTTTAAATGTATAAATTGATTAGGAACCCTTAGTCACTAATACATGTTCAGTAGGAAAACTAGTAAACATTAACATTAATCTCTTTGAAGGAATTTTTTCAGTAAAGAAAAAGAAATAAAGCAGTATATGGAGGAGAAAGCAGATTCAAGAAGGCATTTTAGTTGTTTCTTGTTTTTGTTTTTGATTTGAAATGGAGTGTCATTCTCACCCAGGCTGGAGTGCAGTGACGCAATCCTGGCTCACTGCCACCTTTGCCTCCTGGGTTCAAGCAATTATCCCATCTCAGCCTCCTGGGTACCTGGGACTACAGGCATGTACCACCATGCATGGCTAATTTTTGTATTTTTAGTAGAGACGGGGTTCACCATGTTGGCCAGGCTGGTGTTAAACTCCTGACCTCAGGTGATCAGCTGCCTTGGCCTCCCAAAGTGCTGGAATTACAGTATTGAGCCACCACACCCAGCTTTAGCTGGGGACATTATGGTATGTTTATATATTTATGGGATTGTGTTTCCCATAGACGGGAAAATATGCAGATTCTAGGAAAAGAAAGGACACATTTGCTGAAGTGGTAACCTTGAGAAAGGAAAGGAGAAAGATGTAGGTCTCAATCAGAAGGATTAAACAGATATAAGCACGGACATTTCTTCCACAGCAGTAGGTGGATACCAAAGCCTGTGGATGCAGCTGCTAATGGGTTGGTAAATGTGGTGGTGGGAATATAGGACACAATTTTCAGTGATATAGGAAGCAAGGTTATCAACTGAGAGTGAAAATAGGGGAGGGGGTTTTTGAGTTTTAAGGAAAAAGAGAAGGAATAAAATAGTTATCTAGAATGATGGAGTGAATTGACTAGGGATATGGGGTAAGACTGGCTGGCAACTTTGAGAACCCAGTTGAGGATGGCAGTCATGAATTTAAAGTGAGACCAGGCTTTGGGATGGGTCGTGTTTTAGTTTTATTTCCTCCAGCCACATTTAACTACGTGGATGCAGGGTTTAACTCATGCAGTTGGGATTTTCTAGGTGCATGCAATGAAAAGATAATCCGGCAGTGGAGATAATGATTATGATGATGATGGTAGTAATGACGAAAGACATTGGAATCTATGTTGAGTAAATAGAGCAACAAGGATGACAAGGAGATGAAAAACTATGAGAGGGTAGTGGGATCAGTTATGTTTATTACCACGGGGGATACTGTTATTGGTAACGTAAAAGCTTATTGTATGTGTGTCCATAGGTGTTGATGACTAAAGTGGAGTGGAGAAGAAAAAAATTACGAGAGGAAATTAAGGACAGGTTATCAGAAAGATCATCTATGTGGATATTGAAATACCCCTGAATTTTGAATGGAGAGCCAGTAAACGAAAGTTTAAAACCGTAAGTAATGAAAGTGGCCAAGGCTGTGTGGTCAACGCAAAGGAGGTGAAGGTGGTATAGACGGCAGACATGAGTAGCAACTCTGGGCATTGTAGGCAAGAAGTAGAAGCAATGAGCTGGAAGTTGTAATAAGAGCAAAAAAGACACCTATTGTAGCCCCAGGTTCGGTAGCATTGGGGAGTGGGAGAAAACAATCACTACATTTACAATCTTCCTTGAATTTCTGGAGGAACTTCTATATTAACATTGCTAGTATAATCTTCTAAATGTACCTTTATGATTTGTTTCTCTTTCCAAAGCTTAACACATTTTTCTTCTTCCCATAATTATGTTATGCCTACAATGGCATCATCTCCTAGATATTAGTCAGGCTATGAGAGCTGGGGATGGGAAATCAGAGACTGAGTGAAGTGACCAGTTCACATGGTCAACATTTTATTTTTGGCTCATGTTTTCTCAAATTGCTTTAACTTTCACCAGTCCTGGCATTAAGGGGTTGCTGGAATGTGGGGAGGGAACTTGAATACCAAATACAAATGTTATCTATCAATCCCCCAATGACCCCAAGTAAAATGAAATAGTATATTCCAATATAGATCCTTGACATTTCTCCATGTTAATAAGGTATGAAGGAAAGCATCTGGAAGTAGAAAGCTGTTACTTTAAATAATTTGTAACATACATTCTACATAAAAAGTGGGCTTGCCATACAAATGCCATTTCCCTCTACCACATACCAGTTTTTCACTCCAAACCTCGCTGTGAAAAAATTCTGTAGTCACTATTGACTGCCTGCATGTTTTCACTAGTATGTTGCATGGGTGTAGACATAGCTTCCATTTGTGGATATAACAATTCAATTTGTGACTATGTAACTGATCTGTCTTGAATTTCATCAAAGTAAATTTAGTACAAAAAGTACTGGAAAACTTTGTATTTGTGTGCTTGCGTGATTTGAACCCTTAAATGATGTTACACTGAGGCTTCAGAACATTATGTGTTTTTAAAAATACTGCAAATTAATCCTTTTGATACTTTTTTCCCCTAAAACCATGTGCAACAAGCTCACATTAAGTGAAACTTAACATAGATAGGACTCTCTCTAGGAATTAATGAAGTCAACAGAACCCGAATCTACAAAAAATATGTCTCTTTCTAAAGACACTCACTGAAATGCATGTTAATTCACAGGAAGACCAAGGTTGGTCCAAAGCAAGCGAAAATACACTGTCCTAACCTATTTGACTTGGCTTTGGAAAAGGGAAATTTTAGGAAAACTGGTGGCCACCCTGCTCCTGTGTGTGTGTGTGTGTGTGTGTGTGTGTGTGTGTGTGGTGTGGTAGAAATGTAGAAATGTGGAAATGTGGAGGGAGATGAAATCCAGAAACAAAAAAGAAGGGTGGGAGGGGAAACTCACTGCAGGATCCGCTCTGCACAGTGCACCAGTGGCAGCCTTCCTGAGTTCTAGGCATGAGATTTGCTCGAGCCTGTGTTTGGAAAATGACAGCTCAGATGTAGATGATATAGGATTCCCTGGTGAATGAACACAAAAGACTGCCCTGGAAGCATCATTTAGGAATTTAGAGAAGGAAGTCATTTGACTTCTTTGTAGATCATGAGGTGGGTCATTAAGTCATTTATAGTTTAATTTCCATGTCAAAACCTCAATTTTAAACACATACACACCCCCACAAGTACACAGATTACAGAACAGATTTAATTTTTTACAGGTGCTACAGCCAAAAAACCTCCTAAGTGGTTGAAACACTGAGAAGATACATAAACTTAGCTTCAGAATGTATTGTGAAGGTAAAGAACTGATTTTTAATTCATTTTGTGGGTCTCAAAAGTCGAGTATGTAAAGGGAGTATAAGTAACATACCACCAACAAGCTAATGACTAAATGCTGAACTAATTTAACAAAATATAATATTGAAATATATATATAGCATGTAAATTTCATATTTATAATCCTAATAAACTTATGATAAAATCCCAGTGCATGCTTGTAATATTATTGTTAAGTTTCATTTCCATCGTCAACTGCCTACTTTTAGAAATATGTAATATTACCTTGAGCCATTTGGGTTTTATGTGGCAATTGCATTTACCTTAACTCTTCCCTGGAGGTAGATTGACTCATTTATTTCATTCTGAAGGAAATGGATTTTTGCATCAGAATGAAATAAAAATGATTAAATACGAATTGAATCATTTAATCCTTTTTCTGGGTCAAAGGGCATAATTATCTCCCCTGCTGGGTGCTATATGTGTGCTCATGTACCAGAACATGATCACACATATAGCATTTTATACTTTATAAGTAGCTCTAAAATGATGAGTTGTGAGAAAAAGGCGGCAAGACCCCAAGTACATAACCAGTGGCAAAGGCTTCAGGTGGCGTGTGGGAGGTATAGGCCCACCAAGGCTGTGTTACTTTATCAGGCATGTGTGCACAATCCATCCAGGCTTTTTTTTTTTTTAATTCTCTTTGTCATTATGTAAGTTGGCTTAACAAAATGTTTTAGGACAGGATTTTTCTTTTAAACTTTTCTTTGAGGTTTGGGGGTACAGGCAAATGTTTCTCACATAGGTAAACACATGTCACCGGGGTTTGTTGTACAGATTATTTCATCACCCAGGTATTAATCCCAGTACCCAGTAGTTATCTTTTCTGCTCCTCTCCCTTCTCCCACCCCACTCAAGTGGACCCCGTATCTATTGTTTCCTTCAATGTGTTTATAAGTTCTTATGATTTAGCTCCCACTTATCAGTGAGAATATGTGGTATTTGGTTTTCTGTTCCTGCATGAGTTTGCTAAGGATAATGCTCTCCTACTCCATCTGTGTTTCTGCAAAAGACATGATCTTGTTCTTTTTATAACTGCATAGTATTCCATGGTTGCATGTACCATATTTTCTTTATCCTATCTGTCATTGGTGGGCATTTAGATTGATTCCATGTCTTTGCTGTTGTGAATAGTGCTGCAATGAATCTTCCTGTGCATGTGTTTTATGGTAGAATGATTTATATTCCTCCGGGTATATACCCAGTAATGGGACTGGGTACAGCATTTTTCTACACTGAGGATGCTTTGGGCAAGTGTAGTTATAGAACCAACACAAGACCAACAGCCCTTTAACAAGGCATGTTTATTGCATTCACCTTTTGTTTGCAGTAGTTACAATTTCAGACTCAAGTCCCTCCACACCAATTTACTGCATTCTAGGGAGGCTGGTGTGCAACGCTTATGAGAGGAAAACAGAAGAGTGAGGAAGAGAGAGAGGCTTGAGAACTCGGTAACCTGGATGGAAATCCAGGCTTTTCTTTTTAATGGCTGTGTGACCTCCATTGAATTGTTGACCCTCTCTGGTTCTTGGTTTACTCATCTGTGAAATGGAAAGAAGACTTAATCTTGCAGAATATTACAAAGATTAAATGAGACAACATCCAGAGAGGGGCTGCACACACTCGATGTTCAGAAACAACAACTGGAGCCGTCATCATGCTCCGCGCTGCACAAGGGCTCTCAGGCACTTGGAAGTGGCCACACAATGGTGGGAATGCAGGAGTTCTAAATGGAGGGTCCTCAAAATGACATACATATGTTTAGAGTAGGGTGACCAGCCTGGGATGTACCTGTGGCCCAGCATGTCTTCTAGCTAGTGCCCTCTGTGGCTCTCAAGTGTCCCCATTTGGATAACAAATCATGCAGTCACTCCTGCACTAGAAATTTTGGTGTTCTTTTTCCTGGGGGCATTTTTGAGCAGCCAGATTCTCAAGCATCTGGAGAGCTGCTTCATGTCCCTTTCCAAATCCATAACTGATTTTTCTGAGCTGATGCTTGAGTCAAAGCTCAGGATGGAGTCTGTTGTGGGTAAAATTGCACCCCCCCAAATCCATATATTGGAGTCTTAACCACCCAGTACCCCAGAACATGGCCTTATTTAGAGGATGGAGTCTGTTATGGGTAAAGTTGTACCCTCCAAATCCATATGTTAGAGTCTTAACCACCCAGTACCCCAGAACGTGGCCTTATTTGGAGATTAGATCTTTGTAAAAGTTACCACATTAACATGAGGTCATTACAGTGGGCTCTAATCAAATATGATGTCCTTACTGAAAGGAGAAATTCGGAGACAGGCATGAATGGAAGACGATGTGAAGAGACACAGGGTAGAAACAGCCATCTGTGGCCAGGGAGAGAGGCCTGGAACAGATCATTCCCTCCCAGTCCTCAGAGGAACCAATGGCTGGCTCCTTGATTCCTGACTTCTAGCCTCAGAACTATGAGATGATGAATTTTCCATGGTTTAAGCCACCCAGTCTGTGGCACTTTGTTATAGCAGCCCTTGCAAAATAACACAGTCTAAAGGAGGGAGCAGAGCCTTGCCCTTTCTTGGATTCTGAGCTTTCCACCCTAGAAAAACACCACTTCTTTCCAGATTCTGAAATTATAATTCTTTCTATGGACCATCCTATATGTCAGCTGCTTGTAGCTCCATAGGAGCTCTAGAGAGGAAACGTTAAAATCCAACTGTGAATGATGAGATGAAAGCTCAATTAGCAATAATGACATATATCAGAGTCAAGGTTCCATTCTCTGAAAGCATCTCAGGATTACTACTCCAACTGCCTGGGAATTATAAATTATTAACATATTTATCTAGAAAGCACAACAGCATACTATTATGAGGAATCTCTGTCCATGGAACTTACTGGTCATTCAGAGGCCTAATAATTTACTCTTTGTTCTCTAAAGTAAATATACGCAAGTTACATAAATCAAACCTACTTTGAAACCAATATTTTTCCTCATGGAAAAGCAACATGTTTCTTCGAGTAACTTTACCCACTTCATACCCCCTCCCACATATACACACGCACGTGCGTGCACACACACACACACACACACACACACACACACACACACGCAAACAGAGGCACAAAGAACCTGGAACCAGACATTTAGCATTTGCATACATTTTGTAAAATATTATCTTCTACCCTTTCAGCTAACTCTGGCTCACAGCAATGTACAAATGCTTACAGATACAAACACAGGCTTTTGCCTATTTATGCTTTTCCTTTGAAAACAAAATATCTTAAAATTATATCTAATACATCACAAATGCTTCAACAAGTTGTTTTTAATTAATATCAGAGAAGCTATAGAGGGATGTATTGGAAAATTTTAGAAAACGGAATATAGTTAAAAGAATCTTGATTTTTTTTTTTTTTGGTTACATGTCTGTCACATATTGTTAACATTTTCAGAGAATCTATTGTTCAATGACTAAAAACAAGTTACAGATACTGTTGTTTCCCTCACAAAACATTTGACTATACCAATAATGCCTAAGCAGTACATAAACCAAATTCAGAAAGTCTACATTCATTTTATATCATATTTTTAACTCATGCCAGAGTAGAACAACAACAACAAAAATCAGTAAGAAAGGAAAATGACTTGTATTGTTTGGGGACTTTCTTATTCCCCAAATATGAACATATATTTGTTTCATTTTAAATAATCCCTTATAATTTGCTAATTACCAGAGCAAGTTAAAATTAGTTCTATTAAATACCATTTCCCCTTTCCCCATATAATTGCATGTAAAAATATCTCATAATGAAAGGAGTGTGAACTTGGAAGTAACACAGACCTGCTACAATCCTGTCTCTTTCATTCAGGGGCTGTGTGGCCTGAGGCAGGTTTCTAGGCTCTGTTGCACCTTAGTTTCTTTAGCTTAGAAATGAGGATAGTGCTTACTTTACAGGGTGGTGGAGAGGATTAAAGACTCTGAATCAAGTGTGAGCTACACTAATAAGGGACAACACTGTGAAGTGCTGTGGCCCTTTCTGAACATGACCACACCATTAACTGTCATCCTACACACGCTTCCACAGACAAGTCCCATCACCAACAAGGAGGGGTATCTCCTTCCTTTGCTCTTTAATCTGGGCTGGCCAAGCAGCTCCCTTGTTACCAAAAGGATGCAGCAGAAATGAAGCTTTATGACTTTCCAGAGGAGGTGAGAGAAATCATGCATCTTCCCCTGATTCTCCTGGTACATTTGCTTCCCTGACAGTCCTGGGGATCCAGCTACCATGTTATAAGGAACTCAAACCACATGGAGAAGAGACATGGAGGTGTCCCAGGAAACAATCCCAGTGGAGCCCAGCCTTAGAGTATTCCAGCCCAGGTGCTGACATATGAGTGGAGAAGCCTCCAGGTGCTTCCAGTCCCAGTCACCTGAGTTACCCCCAGTCATCTGCATCTTCCCAGCTGAGTTCCCAGACATTGCACTGCTATGCTATATGTGAATCCTCACCCACAGAATCCTGAGCATGGTGAGATGGGAGATGTTTTATACCTCTAAATTTCAGTGGTTTTTACGCAACAATAGGTAAATAGAGCAATGCCAATAATGTGCTTAGAACTGTGCTGCCAGAAAATTAAGAGGCCCCCATATTTGGAAGCCTAGATTTCTTACTGACTTTTACACACTCTCTAAGTAGCAGCTCTTTCTTCTCTGAGCCCCTGCAGTGTCTCTGCAAATGTGGGAGAAAGTCACAGTTCATGATCTGCAACCAAAGCACTAATTCCACACATTTTAGTCCTTTGACAAAGTAAGGCAGAGCAAACATGGGAAAAGATCGGGCAAGGACTGCCAATCCCACAACTATGTTCTCCACTGGTGTCATCCAACACATCACTCTAGCTAGATAATCACTTGATCAATGCGTTTGTCTTTAAAATGCAAACACCTCCTAGGAACCTGGGACTCCTTCATTACAGAGCAGAAATAAACCAAATAACCTCCTTAGAGTAGAAGAAGGTAGTACATTTTGGAGATCAAGCTTATGTGTGGGAGGGCCTTGGGTTAGCTTAAGGCCATCAGAGAATACAGACTACCTGAGAAGCATGATACTGGGGGTTATGCCAAATAAAGGAGACAAAGGTTCTCGAAAAGTAGGTAGGAGAGTGATAGTAAGATTAGTTCTGCCCATTCATGACCTAAATCAATAGGGCTGGTGCTGGGTACTTGCCGAGTACTGACAGTGGGTGAATGCATTGGACCCATTCCCTGGCCTAAAGGAATTTTGCAGGATTCCCTAGGGCCTGGTTCTCCTCGAAGTCACTGAAGCCTCTATGACATATTTACAAAGCTAAGCTGCTCCCAAACCAGCCTTGGCACCCTAGCCTGCATTTACTCATTCAGTTCACCAGGGTATGAAGGAGGGCAGGGAGACAGGGAAGAGGAAAGGGAATTTGAGGGAGAAATAGAAGGGGAAGAAACATAAGCCATCTAGTTCTTCATACCTACTTTTTATCTCTCTGGGTGCAAAATCCTTAATTATAGGATTGGGTCTTGTGCTAACATGATTACTATACCCAACTCATAGCTAATAAATTGTTTATTAAGTAGAATTGAACTAAATCTGTCCAGTATTTGCAGAATTGACTATTCACAGGAATTTATAGAAAAGACATAAGAATGGCAAAGGCTAGGTGAAGAAGCCATGCTCTCACAAGTTTATATTCTAATCAACATTTTTTATACTTGAGAAAAGATATTTAGTTTGGAGACATTCACCGGTATCATAAAAAGCTTTTACAAGTAAAAGCCTTCAAAAAGAGACAGAAAATCTATTGGAGCAAAAGAAAATAAAATACTAACTTGTCACCAAAGTCATTTTCAAGGCTATGAAAACCTACTTTCCCTTCCTCAAACCTATTCACAAATAAACTTTCACACTTTGGTTTCAAAACCTGCATTGTTTCAGTTAGATCCATCGTGGAATTAGTCTCAAGTCTGTAATTCTCATAGACTTGATTCTTAGCATCCCACATAACAAAAACAACTAGGCACGGCAATTTCCCTCATCTCTTATTTAAGAAGAACACTTCTCTCCCAGGGGAACATCAATCCAGTTATGAAGATCCTTCTACCTTTCAAGGCCACCATTCCCATCTCCAAAGGGCTCTGGACTCTTCAAACATTTTTTGTATTGAGCTGAAATAGATTTCCTTCTGGTCTAGATGTTTTATAAAGCTGTCATTAATGGAAGCATTCAAAATTTGACTATTCCAATACACATTTATAACAGATTTAGGGACACAGTGAATAAAACTAGATCTTATTCAGTTCAATAGGTGCTAGACACTATGATTTTTTAAAGAAAGAAGAATGGGTAGGCAGGATTTAACACTTAATAAATGTTCTTCTTACATTGGTTATTAGAAGTTG